>JAACNH010003330.1:0-29985 GCA_019447015.1 Hymenochirus boettgeri
GGTGTGCTAACATTACAGTACATGCAATTACACCATGCAATCTGGTGTGCTAAATACGTACATGCAATATACACCATGCAATCTGGTGTGCTCATACCGACATGCATATACACCATGCAATCTGGTGTGGCTACATACCGTACATGCAATATACACCATGCAATCTGGTGTGATACATTACCGTACATGCAATAATACACCATGCAAATCTGGTGTGCTACATACCATACATGCAATATACACCATGCAAATCTGGTGTGCTAAATACCGCACATTGCAATATACCCATGCAATCTGGTGTGCTACATACCGTACATGCAATATACACCATGCAATCTGGATTTTGTGCTATGCATACAATCGCTTACATGCAATATACACACATGCAATACCATGCTGTGGTTATGCTGCTGATTGTGTAATGTTGTGACCTACACTGGGAGACTGCACCTCACTTCCCACCCTCCCCATTAAATCACAGGATCATTAACGTCGAGTCCCCTGTAGGACACAGCAGCTTGTAACCAGCAAACGGCAGTCTAACTGCGAAGGGGAAATGAAAAGAGTCCATGTTATGAGAACTTGTAATTCTATACTGGTTATAGCTATTCTTCCATATTAATACAATTCAGGAAGCTTCTAATTGACAAGTTTCCCTTTAATCAAGATTTGTATTGCTGTAGAGATACCCGGGGCTATGAGCAGTCATTCAGGTGATCACATCTAGCAGTAACACTCAGACCTAACTTTAGAACAGAATGTTCAACCGATATGGCGGCTGGATCCGTTATTTATAGAAGTGTGAGATGACAAAACCCATTATAATAAAGGGGAACTAACAAGCAATAATGCTCTTTTTTTCGGAATAGATAATGGCACTCTGGATCGCATTAGAAATCCACAACTGTACTATCTGAGCTGTACCTGGGTGGACAATAACATCTGAAGAGGACTTTGTCATGTACGTCAGACTGGAATTTAGCATTAGTGTTGACCAAGGACCAAATCAGATTGTAAATTTGCGTCTTTTGGTCTATGGGACCAGACGGAAAAAAAATTCACAAAAAGGGCTGAAGCCGCAGTGAATCATACAATAATACGGAAACCTGCGTGGACGCTACACTTTGTGCTATCTACAATTTCCTGTTAGCAGAGGGCCGGATCAGAAGCTCTGTAAGTACCTTTCTGATTATATCTTTGCAAACAAATATGGCAGTTGGGGGTGGGATAGGGTCCATTACACTACATTAATAGGTTATTTTATAGGTTGGAGCGTGGAGAGATCTTTAAAGAAGTTAGTGCGTGAGTCTAGTGATGATAGTATTCTGATAGAGATTGCAGGGTCGGAATAACATCTCAGGAGTAGAGATGGACTAGAACTCGAACTCGAACCCGAGTTCGAGCCGAAACTATTTGAATTCAAACGAATTCGGAACTTCTCGAACTATCCCGGACCCGGATTTCGATATTTTCGGACTTTGATAAATATCGAATGTTTGACCGTTCGAATGTGCGAGTAAAATGCTATTATACCTATACGCGAGCATCGAATCCGCGAAGTAAAATGTCCATGGTATCTAGGCGTAACATCGAATACTACGAGTAAAGTGTCCATTAAAGCCTATACGCGAGCATCGAATCCGCGAGTAAAATGTACGTGGTACCTAGGCACGAACATCGAATCTACGAGTAAAGTGTCCATTAAAGCCTATACGCGAGCATCGACCCTGCGAGTAAAATGTCCATGGTATCTAGGCGCGAACAATCGAATCTACAAGTAAAGTGTCCATTAAAGCCTATACGCGAGCATCGACCCTGCGAGTAAAATGTCCATGGTATCTAGGCGCGAACATCGAATCTACGAGTAAAGTGTCCATTAAAACCTATACGCGAGCATCGAATCCGCGAGTAAAATGTACATGGTATCTAGGCGCGAACATCGAATCTACGAGTAAAGTGTCCATTAAAACTATAGCGAGCATCGAATCCGCGAGTAAAATGTACATGGTACCTAGGCGTGAACATCGAATCTACGAGTAAAGTGTCCATTAAAGCCTATACCGCGAGCATCGACCCTGCGAGTAAATGTCCATGGTATCTAGGCGCGAACATCGAATCTACGAGTAAAGTGTCCATTAGAGGCCTATACGCGAGCATTGAATCCGCGAGTAAAATGTACATGGTACCTAGGCGTGAACATCGAATCTACGAGTAAAGTGTCCATTTAAAGCCTATGCGCGAGCATCGACCCTGCGAGTAAAATGTACATGGTATCTAGGTGCGAACACTCGAATCTACGTGTAAAGTGTCCATTAAAGCCTATACGCGAGCACGAATCTGCGAGTAAAATGTACTGGTATCTAGGCGCGAACATCGAATCTACGAGTAAAGTGTCCATTAAGCCTACGAGAGCATCGACCTGCGGATGTAAAATGTCCATGGTATCTAGGCGTAAACATCGAATCTACGAGTAAAGCTCCATTAAAGCCTATAGCGAGCATCGAATCCGCGTGAGTAAAATGTCCATGGTATCTAGGCGCGAACATCGAATCTACGAGTAAAGTCCATTAAAGCCATTACGCGAAAAATCGAATCCACGAGTAAAAGTACATGGTACCTAGGCGTGAACATCGAATCTACGAGTAAAGTCTCCATTAAAGCCTTACGTGAGCATTGAATCCGCAAGTAAAATGTCCATGGTACCTTGGCGCGAACATCGAATCTACAGAGTAAAGTGTCCATTAAGCCTATACGTGGAGCATCGAACCCGCGAGTAAAATGTACATGGTACCTAGGCGCGAGCTAGAATCTAGACGTTAACATCAAATCTACGAGTAAAGTCTCCATTAAGCATATATGCGAGCATCGATCCGCGAGTAAAATGTCCATGGTACCAGGCGTGAACATCGAATCTACGAGTAAAGTGTTCCATTAAAGCCTATACGCGAGCATCGACACCTGCGAGTAAAGAAAATGTCCATGGTATCTAGGCGCGACACATCGAATCTACGAGTAAAGTGTCCATTAAAGCCTATACGCGAGCACGAATCCGCGAGTAAAATGTACATGGTACCTAGGCGCGAAATCGAATCTACGAGTAAAGTGTCCATTAAGCCTATTACGCGAGCATGACCCCTGCGAGTAAAATGTCCATGGTATCTAGGCGCGAACACGAATCTACGAGTAAAGTCTCCATTAAAGCCTATATGCGAACATCGAATCCACGAGTAAATGTACATGGTACCTAGGCGCGAACATCGAATCTACGAGTAAAGTGTCCATTAAGCCTATACGTGAGCATCGAACCCGCGAGTAAAATGTACATGTGGTACCTAGGCGCGAGCATAGAATCTACGAGTAAAGTGTCCATTAAAGCCTAACGCGAGCATCGAATCCACAATAAAATGTCCTGGTATCTAGGCGCGAACATCGAAATTACAGAGTAAAGTGTCCATTAAGCCTAATGCGAGCATCGAATCCACAATAAAATGTCCATGGTATCTAGGCGCGAACATCGAATCTACGAGTAAAGGTCTCCATTAAAGCCTAAGCGAGCATCGAATCTGCGAGTAAATGTACATGGTACCTAGGAGCAAACATCGAATCTACGAGTAAAGTGTCAATTAAAGCCTATACGCGAGCACGAATCCGCGAATAAAATGTACGTGGTACCTAGGCGCGAGCGAGCATAGAATCTACGAGAAAGTGTCCATTAAAGCCATAACGCGAGCATCGAATCCACAATAAAATGTCCATGGTATCTAGGCGCGGAACATCGAATCTACGAGTAAAGTGTCCATTAAGCCTAAATGCGAGCATCGAATCCACAATAAAATGTCCATGGTATCTAGGCGCGAACATCGAATCTACGAGTAAAGTGTCCATTAAAGCCTAAGCGAGCATCGAATCCACAATAAAATGTCCATGGACTAGCCGCTCGAACATCGAATCTACGAGTAAAATGTACATGGTATCTAGGCGCGAAACACGAATTACAGAGTAAAATGTACGTGGTACCTAGGTTCGAAACATCGAATCTACGAGAAAGTCTCCATTAAAGCCTATACCGAAGCATGGAATCCGCGAGTAGTAAATGACCTGGTACCTAGGTTCGAACATCGAATCTACGAGTAAAATGTACATGGTACCTAGGCGCTAACGAGAACGAAAATAGCGCGAGTGAGAGAAATAGATATGTCGAATGTCTGTTCCCCAGACCATTTCCCAGGTCCCACAGTCATTTACATTAAGTTACCATTGATATTTTAATTGTATTTTCATTAGAACTTTTGAACTATTTGACTCCCATTGACTTTAATGGGTCCGTTTTCGAACTTTCTATATAGTTCAAAAGTTCGCCATCTCTACCCATGAGCCTGTAGGCAAAAAAAACTGTTTAGCAAGGGAGTGCAGAGATTTGAAACACCTGTGTCTACCAACGCACTTGCCCTATTCATGTGCCTACTGCAAAGAAACAATTTAATAGGAGTAAATATATTTTCTTTTGGTGGAAGAGAAGTGGCCCGGTGCGCAACCATCCAATCCCACATACAGCTGTTCAACACGTCTGCTAGTCACGGTTCTTAGTACTGTTGATGTGATCGTGATAGTATCCATGTGCATGGCAATTCATGAATAAGAACCATTTTGGGTGGTGTTTTTTCTTGTAAGCTTTGTGTAATTTCTTATCTACCACCTGTTCGAGGGTTTTGTACCAATCCAATCCATAGCCAAATCGCTACCACACCATATGCCTATTGCTTTCATCTACATCCGTGGGGAAAAAACATTTAGGGTCCCAGGAACATCCTGCAACATACGCAAACTGTGTTATATGGAGGAAGGTTCTGTCCCCACTGGGACATTCAATAAAAATTTCCTATCATTTAAATGGTGCTGATTTTGCCCCAGCCAATCAGATCTTTATAACATTTAAAAGCTAATATCTGATTGGTGGGGCAAAATTAGCAACTTTTTTAACACATAATAACTTATTGGATAACCCTGAAGTATCCACATTACATTCACCGTTGGCCTCCAGATCCCATGAAAGGTGTGTAAAATGAATAAAGTATCTGGTGTGCTACATACCGTACATGCAATATACACCATGCAATCTGTTGGTTCTGCTGATTGTGTAATGTTGGACCTACACTGGGAGACTGCACCTTACTTCCCACCCTCCCCATTAAATCACAGGATCATTAACGTCGAGTCCCCTGTAGGACAGCAGCTTGTAACCAGCAAACGGCAGTCTAACTGCGAAGGGGAAATGAAAAGAGTCCATGTTATGAGAACTTGTAATTCTATACTGGTTATAGCTATTCTTCCATATTAAATACAATTCAGGAAGCTTCTAATTTGACAAGTTTCCCTTTAATCAAGATTTGTATTGGCTGTAGAGATACCCGGGGCTATGAGCAGTCATTCAGGTGATCACATCTAGCAGTAACACTCAGACCTAACTTTAGAACAGAATGTTCAACCAGATATGGCGGCTGGGATCCGTTATTTATAGAAGTGTGAGATGACAAAACCACATTATAATAAAGGGGAACTAACAAGCAATAATGCTCTTTTTTTCGGAATAGATAATGGCACTCTGGATCGCATTAGAAATCCACAACTGTACTATCTGAGCTGTACCTGGGTGGACAATAACATCTGAAGAGGACTTTGTCATGTCACGTCAGACTGGAATTTAGCATTAGTGTTGACCAAGGACCAAATCAGATTGTAAAATTTGCGTCTTTTGGTCTATGGGACCAGACGGAAAAAAATTCTACAAAAAGGGCTGAAGCCGCAGTGAATCATACAATAATACGGAAACCTGCGTGGACGCTACACTTGTGCATCTACAATTTCCTGTTAGCAGAGGGCCGGATCAGAAGCTCTGTAAGTACCTTTCTGATTATATCTTTGCAAACAAATATGGCAGTTGGGGGTGGGATAGGGTCCATTACACTACATTAATAGGTTATTTTATAGGTGGAGCGTGGAGATATCCTTTAAAGAATGTTAGTGCGTGAGTCTAGTGATGATAGTATTCTGATAGAGATTGCCAGGGTCGGAATAACATCTCAGGAGTAGAGATGGACTAGAACTCGAACTCGAACCCGAGTTCGAGCCGAACTATTTGAATTCAAACGAATTCGGACTTCTCGAACTATCCCGGACCCGGATTTTCGATATTTTCGGACTTTCGATAAATATCGAATGTTTGACCGTTCGAATGTGCGAGTAAAATGCCTATTATACCTATACGCGAGCATCGAATCCGCGAGTAAAATGTCCATGGTATCTAGGCGTGAACATCGAATCTACGAGTAAAGTGTCCATTAAAGCCTAAATTTTTTTGATACAGGTACATCATACGGGTATATTGATCACGGTACATCATACTGGATTATTGTATGACAGGTCATCATATTGTAGTATTTGATACAGGTAATCAACTGGTATTGATTAGTTGATACAGGATTATATATTTTACTGGGATTTATTGATACAGGTGACATCATACTGGGAGATTGATACAGGTACATCATACTGGTAATGATACAGGTACATCATACTGGGGATATTGATACAGGTACATCTACTGGATTATTGATACAGGTACATCATGCTGGATATGATACAGGTATTGATCATGGATTATGATACAGGTAACATACTATACTGGTATTATTGATAAGTGTTACATCATACTGGGATTATTGATACCGGTACCATATACGGGATTATGATACAGGAATATTTGGTATTGATACAGGTACATCATACTGGGATTATTGATTACAGGTATATCTGATTATTGATACAGGTACATTAATACTGGTATTTTGATACAGGTACATCATACTGGATTATTGATACAGGTACATCATACTGGTATGATGATACAGGTACATCTACTGATAGGTCAAAACATCATACTTGGAGTGATTACAGGACTCATACTGGGATATTGATACAGGTACATCATACTGGGATATTGATACAGGTACATCATACTGGATTATTGATAAGGTACATCATACTGGTATTATTGATACAGGTACATCATACTGGTTTTATTGATAAGGATATCATACTGGTATTATTGATCACAGTGTACATCATACTGGGATTATTGATACAGGCTACATCATACTGGTATTATATACAGGTACATCATACTGGATTATTGCGTACTAGGTACCATCATAATGGGATTTGATACAGGTACATCATACTGGGATGTACAGTATCATATGTATATGTACAGGTAAAATCATACTGGTATATTGATACAGGTACATCAGCTGGGATATATTTTTCCTGCTGCTCTGCACTTGTGATTTAGAGTCAGAGCAGGAGTTTTGAATCTCCCGCTCATCTGTTTTGGTACACTCGGGATTGGCTGAGACTCGCCTCTGCTTTCATAAAGGGCCAGCAGAAAGATCTGGGAAGTGCACAGTAATTTATTTTCTTTAGAGAGAAATCCAGGGAGGGCAAGCGCATCCCTTGCCCCTATGGCGGGATTCTCCCAATATAAAGATAGAGAATGTTTTTGACTGACACATTTCCTTCAGCCGTTTGCTGACATGTATACTTTAGTACAGGGGACAACAACCGTTCAGTGGGATCTGGAGGCCAACGGTGAATGTAATGTGGATACTTTCAGGGTTATCCAATAAAAGTTATTATGTTTAAAAAAAGTTGCTAATTTTGCCCCAACCAATCAGATATTAGCTTTAAATGTTATAATAAGATCTGATTGGCTGGGGCAAAATCAGCACCATTTTAAATGATAGAAGAATTTTTATTGAATGTCCCAGTGGGGCAGAACCTTCCTCCATATAACACAGTTTGCGTATGTTTGCAGGGATGTTCCTGGGACCCAATAAATGTTTTCCCACGGATGTAGGATGAAAGCAGATAGTAAGCAATGGTGTGGTAGCGATTTGTGCTATTGGATTGTATTACAAACCCTCAACAAGGTTCAGCAAAGATAATTAACCTTCAAAAAAATCCCAAAATATGTGTTTTTTCATGAATTCCATGCACATGGATAATACTAATCACAGTCACATAAAGAACCGTGTACAGAGACTGTTGAACAGCTGTTGGGGTTGGTGCCACCTTCTCTTCCACCAAAAGAAAATATATTTACTCCTATTAAATTGTTTTTTGCAGTAGGCACATGAATAGGGCACTTTGTAGCACATCTAGTTTTCAAAAATCTGGACATCCCCTTGCTAACAGTTTTTTTGCCTACAGGCTCATGGGTAGAGATGGCGAACTTTTGAACTATATAGAAAGTTCGAAAACGGACCCATTAAAGTCAATGGGAGTCAAATAAGTTCAAAAAGTTCTAATGAAATACAATTAAAATATCAATGGTAATTAATGTAAATGACTGTGGGACTGGGAAATGGTTGGGGAAAGACATCGACATATCTATTTTTCTCTCACTCGCGCTATTTCGTTCTCGTTAGCGCCTAGGTACCATGTACATTTTACTCGTAGATTCGATGTTGAACCTAGGTACCATGTACATTTTACTCGCGGATTCCATTGCTCGTGTATAGGCTTTAATGGAGACTTTACTCGTAGATTCGATGTTTCGAACCTAGGTACCACGTACATTTTACTCGTAGATTCGATGTTCGCGCCTAGATACCATGTACATTTTACTCGTAGATTCGATGTTCGAGCCTAGGTACATGGACATTTATTGTGGATTCGATGCTCGCATTTAGGCTTTAATGGACACTTTACTCGTAGATCGATGTTGCGCTAGACCATGGACATTTTATTGTGGATTCGATGCTGCATTTAGGCTTTAATGGAAACATTTACTCGTAGATCGATGTTCCGAGCCTAGATACCATGGACATTTTATTGTGGATTCGATGCTCGCGTATAGGCTTTAATGGACACTTTACTCGTAGATTCTATGCTCGCGCCTAGGTACCACGTACATTTTATTCGCGGATTCGTGCTCGCGTATAGGCTTTAATGGACACTTTACTCGTAGATTCGATGTTTGCTCCTAGGTACCATGTACATTTTACTCGCAGATTCGATGCTCGCGTTAGCTTTATGAGACTTGGAGACTTACTCGTAGATTCGATGTTCGCGCCTAGATACCATGGACATTTTATTGTGGGATTCGATGGCTGATTAGGCTTAATGGACATTTACTCGTAGATTCGATGTTCGCGCCTAGATACCATGGACATTTTATTGTGGATTCGATGCTGCGATAGGCTTTAATGGACACTTTACTCGTAGATTCTATGCTCGCGCCTAGGTACCATGTACATTTTACTCGCGGGTTCGATGCTCACGTTAGGCTTAATGGACACTTTACTCGTAGATTCGATGTTCGCGCCTAGGTACCATGTACATTTACTCGTGGATTCGATGTTCGCATATAGGCTTTAATGGAGACTTTACTCGTAGATGCGATGTTCGCGCCTAGATACCATGGACATTTTACTCGCAGGGGTCGATGCTCGCGTAATAGGCTTCATGGACACTTTACTCGTAGATTCGATGTTCCGCCTAGGTACCATGTACATTTACTCGCGGATTATGCTCGCGTATAGGCTTTAATGGACACTTTACTCGTAGATTCGATGGTTCGCGCCTAGATACCTTGGACATTTTACTCGCAGGGTCGATGCTCGCGTATAGGCTTTAATGGACACCTTTACTCGTAGATCGATGTTCACGCCAGGTACCATGGACATTTTACTCGCGGATTCGATGCTCGCATATAGGCTTTAATGGAGACTTTACTCGTAGATTTGATGTTAAGTCTAGATTCTTGCCGCGCCTAGGTACCATGTACATTTTTACTCGCGGGTTCGATGCTCACGTATAGGCTTAATGGACACTTTAACTCGTAGATTCGATGTTCGCGCCAAGGTACCATGGACATTTACTTGCGGATTCAATGCACGTTAGGCTTTATGGAGACTTTACTCGTAGATTCGATGTTCACGCTAGGTACCATGACATTTTACTGTGGATTCGATGTTCGCGTATAGGCTTTAATGGAGACTTTACTCGTAGATTCGATGTTCGCGCCTAGATACAATGGAACATTTTACTACGCGGATCGATGCTCGCTATAGGCTTTAATGGAGCTTTACTGTAGATTCGATGTTTAAGCCTAGATACCATGGACATTTTACTCGCAGGGTCGATGCTCTCGTAGCTTAATGGACACTTTACTCGTAGATTCGATGTTCGCGCCTAGATACCATGTACATTTTACTCGCAGATTCGATGCTCGCGTATAGGCTTTAATGGACACTTTACACGTAGATTCGATGTTCGCACCTAGATACCATGTACATTTTACTCGCAGGGTCGATGCTCGCGCATAGGCTTTAAATGGACACTTTACTCGTAGATTCGATGTTCACGCCTAGGTACCATGTACATTTTACTCGCGGATTCAATGCTCGCGTATAGGCTCTAATGGACACTTTACTCGTAGATTCGATGTTCGCGCCTAGATACCATGGACATTTTACTCGCAGGGTCGATGCTCGCGGTATAGGCTTTAATGGACACTTTACTCGTAGATTCGATGTTCACGCCTAGGTACCATGTACATTTTACTCGCGGATTCGAGCTCGCGTATATGTTTTTTATGGACACTTTACTCGTAGATTCGATGTTCGCGCCTAGATACCATGTACATTTTACTCGCGGATTCGAGCTCGCGTATAGGTTTTAATGGACACTTTACTCGTAGATTCGATGTTGCGCCTAGATACCATGGACATTTTACTCGCAGGGTCGATGCTCGCGTATAGGCTTTAATGGACACTTTACTTGTAGATTCGATTGTTCGCGCCTAGATACCTGGACATTTTACTCGCAGGGTCGATGCTCGCGTATAGGCTTTAATGGACACACTTACCGTAGATTCGATGTTCGTGCCTAGGACCAAGTTACATTTACTCGCGGATTCGATGCTCGCGTCGTAAGCATCGACCCTGCGAGTAAAATGTCCATGGTATCTAGGCGCGAACAATCGAATCTACAAGTAAAGTGTCCATTAAAGCCTATACGCGAGCATCGACCCTGCGAGTCCCGCGAGTAAAATGTACATGGTACCTAGGCGCGAGCATAGAATCTAGACGTTAACATCAAATCTACGAGTAAAGTCTCCATTAAAGCCTATATGCGAGCATCGAATCCGCGAGTAAAATGTCCATGGTACCTAGGCGTGAACATCGAATCTACGAGTAAAGTGTCCATTTTGGCATTAAAGCCTATACGCGAGCATCGACCCCTGCGAGTAAAATGTCCATGGTATCTAGGCGCGAACATCGAATCTACGAGTAAAGTGTCCATTAAAGCCTATACGCGAGCACGAATCCGCGAGTAAAATGTACATGGTACTAGCGCGAACATCGAATCAGTAGTAAAGTGTCCATTAAGCCTATACGCGAGCATCGACCTGCGAGTAAAATGTCCATGGTATCTAGGCTGCGAACATCGAATCTACGAGTATAAGTCTCCATTAAAGCCTATATGAACATCGAATCGACCACGAGTAAAATGTCATGGTACTAGGCGCGAACATCGAATCTACGAGTAAAGTGTCCATTAAAGCCTAACGTGAGCATCGAACCGCGAGTAAAATGAATGGTACCTAGCGCGAGACATCGAATCTACGAGTAAAGTGTCCATTAAAGCCTATACGCGAGCATCGAATCCCAATAAAATGTCCATGGTATCTAGGCGCGAACATCGAATCTACGAGTAAGTGGTCCATTAAGCCAATGAGACGCATCGAATCCACAATCAAAAATGTCCATGGTATCTAGGCGCGAACATCGAATCTACGAGTAAAGTCTCCATTAAAGCCTATACGCGAGCATCGAATCTGCGAGTAAAATGTACATGGTACCTAGGAGCAAACATCGAATCTACGAGTAAAGTGTCCATTAAAGCCTATACGCGAGCATCGAATCCTGCGATAAAATGTACGTCACGGTACCTAGGCGAGAGCTAGAATCTACGAGGTAAAGTGTCCATTAAAGCCTATACGGAGCATCGAATCCACAAATAAATGTCATGGATCTAGGTGCGAACATCGAATCTACGAGTAAAGTGTCCATTAAAGCCTAAAGCGAGATCGACCACAATAAAATGTCCATGGTATCTAGGCGCGAACATCGAATCTACGAGTAAAGTGTCCATTAAAGCCTCTAATGCGAGCATCGAATCCACAATAAAATGTCCATGGTACCTAGCGCTCGAACATCGAATCTACGAGTAAAATGTACATGGTATCTAGGCGCGAACATCGAATCTACGAGAAAATGGACGTGGTACCTAGGTTCGAAACATCGAATCTACGAGTAAAGTTCCATTAAAGCCTATACACGAGCATGGAATCCGCGAGTAAAATGTACATGGTACCTAGGTCTCGAAACATCGAAAATCATAAGAGTAAAATGTGTACAATGGTACCTAGGCGCTAACGAGAACGAAAATAGCGCGAGTGAGAGGTAAAATATAGATATGTCGGAATGTCTGTGTCCCAAGACCATTTCCCAGCCGTTTCCCCCAAACAGTCATTTACATTAAGTTACCATTGATATTTTAATTGGATTCATTAGAATCTTTTTGAAACTTCCATTGAATCCCATTGACTTTAATGGGGTCCCGTTTTCGAACTTTCATATAGTTCAAAAAGTTCGCCACTCTACCCATGAGCCTAGGCAAAAAAAAAAACGGTTAAGCAAGGCGGATGTCAGATGATTTTGAAAAAACCTGATGTGCCTAACCAAAGTGCCCCTATCAGTGCCTACTGCAAAAGAAACAAATTTAATAGGAGTAAATATATTTTCTTTTGGTGGAAGAGAGGTGGAACCACCAACCCAAACGCTGTTTCAAACAGTACTGTAACGGTTCTTTATGGGACTGTGATTAGTATTAACAGTCTCATGGTGCATGGAATTCGATGAAAATGAACCAATGTTTGGGTATTTTTTTGAGGTGTATTACTTTTGTGAACCTTGTTGAGGGGTCAATCCAATCCAATAGCACAAATCGCTACCGACACCCATTGCTTACATCTGCTTTCATCTCTACATCCCAGTGGGAAAAAAAAAAACATTATAGGGTCCAGGAACATCCCTGCAAACATACGGCAAAAACTGTGTTATATCGGAGGGGAGGTTCTGCACCCACTGGGACATTCAATAAAAAGTCTTATTCATTTAAAATGGTGCTGATTTTGCCCCAGCCAATCGATCTTATTATAACCATTTAAAGCTAATATTCTGATTGGTTGGGGGCAAAATTAGCAACATTTTTAAACAATAATAACTTTTATTGGATAACCCTGAAAGTATCCACATTACATTCACCGTTGGCCTCCAGATCCCACTGAACGGTTTTGTCCCCTGTACTAAAGTATAGCATGTCAGAACGGAGCTGAAGGAAATGTGGCAGTCAAAAAATTCTCCTATACTTTATATTGGAGAATACGCCATAGGGGCAAGGGATTGCGCTTGCCCTCCCTGGATTTCTCTCTAAAGAAAATAAAATTACTGTGCACTTCCCAGATCTTTCTGCTGGCCCTTTAATGAAAGCAAGAGGCGAGTCTCAGCCAATCACGAGTGTTACCAAAACAGAGTGAGCGGGAGATTCAAAACTCTGCTCTGACTCTAAATCACAAGTGCAGAGCAGCAGGAAAAATAGTAATCCCAGCATGATGTACCTGTATCAATATACACAGTATGAGTTACCTGTATACAATAATACCAGTATGATGTACCTGGACTCAATAATCACCAGTATGATGTACCTGTATCAATAATCCAGATGATTGTAACTGTATCAATAATACCAGTATAGCTGTACCTGTATCAATAATACAGTATGATGTACCTGTATCAATAATCCCCAGTATGATGTACCTGTACAATAATACCAGTATGATACCTTTCAAATAATACCAGTATGATGTACTGTATCATAATACCAGTATGATGTACCTTATCAATAATCCCAGTATGATTACCTGTATCAAAATCCCAGTATGAGTACCTGTATCAAATATCCCAGTATGATGTACCTGTACACTAAAATCCACAGTATGATGTACCTGGTATCAATAATACCAGTATGATGTACCTGTATCAATAATACCAGTATGATGTACCTGTATCAATAATCCGTATGATGACCTGTATCAATAATACCAGTATGATGTACCTGTATCAATAATCCCAGCATGATGTACAGCTGTATCAATAATACCAGTATGATGTACCTGTAGCAATAATCCCAGTATGATGGTACCTATCAATAATCCCAAGTATGATGTACCTGTATCAATAATACCAGTATGATTACCTGTATCATATCAATATCCAGTATGATGTACCTGTATCAATAATCCCAGCAATGATGTACCTGTATCAAATAATATCCCCAGATGATGTACCTGTATCATATACCAGTATGATGTACCTGTATCAATAATCCCGTAATGAGTGTACCTGTATCATAAATACCAGATTACTGTACCTGTATCAATAATCCAGTATGATGTACCTGTATCATAACCCAGTATGATGTACTGTATCGAATAATACCAGTCTGATGTACCTGTATCAAAATTAAAGTATGATGACCTGTATCAATAATACCATTGATGTACCTGTTGTATCCAATAATACCAGTATGATGTACCTGTATCAAAAAAATTCACATATCAATTAATCCTACGTAATGTACCTGGATCATTAACCCCAAATACTGCGCCTGTATCAAGAAGTCACATTTGCTGTACCTGTGTCAATAACCCCACATTTGGAATCTGTTAAATAATGCCAGTTGGCTGTACCTGTATCAATAATTTCCCGTTTGGCTGTATCTGTACAATTAATTCAGGTTGTGTATCTGTATCAATTATAATCCCAGTTTGCTGTACCTGTACACATAATTCCAGTTGCTGTACTGTATAATTGTCCCAGTTTGCTGTACCTGAATCAAAGTTCTAGTTTTGACTGTACTGTATCAATAGTTCCAGTTTGCTGTATCTGTATCAATAGTTCCAGTTTGCTTGTACCTGTATCATTGTCCCCACTTGATGATACCTGTATCATGTTCCCACTTTGCTTGACTGTATCAATAGTTCCAGTTTGCCTGTACTGTATCAATAGTCCCAGTTTGCAGTACCTGAATAGTTCCATTTGCGTACCTAGTATCAATGTTCAATTGCTGTACCTGTATCAATAATCTCAGTTTTCTGTACCTGTATCAATAGTCCCAGTTTGCTGTACCTGTATCAATAGTTCCAGTTTGCTGTACTGTCAATATCCCATTTGCTGTACCGATGTCAATAGTCCCCAGTTTGCTGTACCTGATCAATATTTCCAGTTGCGGTGTTCTGTTATCACTAGTTTTCAGTTGGCTGCTCTGTAATCAATAGTTCCAGTTGCTTGTGTGTAATTGTATTCAATTGTCCCACTTTGCTGTACCGTCATAAATTGTCCACTTTGCTGGTACCTGTATCCATTAGTTCCAGTTTGCTGTACCAGTATCATAGTCCCAGTTTGCAGACCTGTATAATAGTTCCAGTTTGCGTGTACCTGTATCAATGTCCCAGTTTCGCTGTACTGTATCCATGTCCCCATTGCTGGTACCTGTATCAACTAGTTTCTGATTTGTGCTTGTACCTGTATCAACGTCCCAGTTTGCCTGTCCTGTATTTCAATAGTCCCAGTTTTGCTGTGACGCTGTTCAATAGTTTCCAGTTTTGGCTGGACCTGTATCACATCCATCAATCCAGTTTGCTTACTGTATAAGTCCCATGTTTGTTCTGTACCTTTATTTAATTGTACAGTTTGCGGTACCTGTACAATAGTCCAGCCTTTTCTGTACAGCTGTATCATAGTTCCAGTTTGCGGTACCTGTATCAATAAGTTCCAGTTTTGCTGTACCTGTACAATAGTTTCTCAGTTTTGCTGTACCGGTATCAATAGTTCAGTTTGCTGTACTGTATCAATAATCTCCAAGTTTGCTGTACCTTAATCATAGTCTCAGTTTGCTGTACCTTATTCAATAGTCACAGTTATGCTGTACCTGTATCAATAGTCCCAGTTTGCGTGTACCTGTATCAATAAATCCCATTTGCTGTACCTGTATCATAAATCCCAGTTTGCTGTACCTGTATAAATAGTCCCAGTTTGCTGTACCTGAATCAATAGTTCCCAGTTGGCTGTACCTGTATCAATAGTTCCAGTTTTCGCACTGTTCTATTCGTAGTTCAATAGTCCCTATCTACCTGTAACAATCGTCCCAGTTTTGCTTGTCCTATCAATGGTCCAGTTTTGCTTTACTATCCTACCTTCGTACTGAATAGTCCAGTTTTGATGTACCGTCAATAGTTCAATGTCCAATCATAACCAAGTTTGCTGTACCTGTATCAATAGTTCCAGTTTGCTGTTACCGTGTTCAATCGATCCCAGCTTGCTGTACCTGTATCAAAGTCCCAGTTTGCTATACCTGTATCAATAGTCCATTTGCGTGACCTGTATCAATGAGTCCCCAGTTTGCTGTACTTGGATCATCAAGTCCCAGGTTTGGCTGTACCTGTATCAATAGTTCCAGTTTGCGTACCGTATCAATAGTCCCCAGTTTGCTGTGACCTGAGATCAATAATCCCGTTTGCTTTGTACTGTATCAAAGTCCCAGTTTGCTGTACCCGAATCATATCCCCAGTTTTGCTGGCTGTACCTGTATCAATAATCCATTTTCTGTACCTGTATCAATGTCCCAGTTTGCTGTACCTGTATCATAGTGTCCTGTTTTGCTGTCCCTGTAAATCAATAGTTCAGGTTGCTGTACCTGTATCACGTATCCCATTTGCTGTAACCTGTATCAATAGTTACCAGTTTGCTGTTTCTGTATCAAATAGTTTCGGTTCTGTATCTTCATCAATAGTACCAGCTTTGCTGTACCTGTATCAATGTTTCCAGTTTGCTTGTTTCTGTATCAATAGTTTGCAGTTTTGCTGTATCTATATCAATAGTTCCGTTTGCCTGTATCTGTATCATTTTCCCACTTTGCTGTACCTGATTCAATTGTCCCACTTTGCTGTATCCTGTATCAATAGTTCCAGTTTGCCTGTACCAGTATCAATAGTCCAGCGTTTTTGCAGTAACTGTAATAGTCCCCCAGGTTTGCAGTACCTGTAATAGTGCCAGTTTTGCTGTACACTGTATCAATAGTCCCAGTTTGACTGGTACCTGTTATCAATAGTTTCCATTTTGCTGCACCTGTATCAATAGTTCCAGTTTGCTTAACTGTAACAATAGTCCCAGTTTGCCTGTACCTTATCAAGGTCCCAAGTTGCTGTTACCAAGTATATCAATAATCCCAGTGCTGTACCTGCATCCACCCAGTTTCTGTTGAATCAATATCCCAGTTTGCTTGTACTTGAATCAATACTATTCCAGTTGCTGTACCCTGTATCAAAATAGTCTCCGTGTATGCTGTACCCTGTATCAATAGTCCATTCTATACGTATCATGTCCTTGCTGTACCTGTATCATAGTCCCAGTTTTGCTTTAACCTGTATCAATAGTTCCCAAGTTTGCTGTACCTGTATCAATGTTCCAATTTGCTGTAACCTGCTATCAATAGTCCCAGTTTGCTGTACCTGTATCAATATTCCAGTTTGCTGTACTGTATCATAGTCCCAGTTGGCTATACCGAATCAAATAATCCCCGTTTTGCGGTACCCTGCATCATCTTACGGACATTACCCTTCGTACCTGTTCAAAGTTGTGCTGTAATCTGATCATAATCCCAATTGCTTACTTATATCACCCATTCTGTATTATCAATAGTCCCCAGTTTGCTGTAGCTGTAATTCAATATTACGTTTGCTGTCTCTGTTCAATATGTCAGTTTTCTGTACCTGGATCATCATAGTCCCAGTTTGCTTGACTGACATAGTTCAGTGCTTCTGTATCAATAGATTACAGTTTGCGTGTTCTGATATCATAGTTTCATTTCTTGTTCTTCATCAATATGTCCAGTTGCTGTTGTCTGGACTGCTGCGATCAATAGTTCCAGTTTGCTGTTTCGCTATCAATAGTCCTTTCAGTACTTAATGTCGTTGTTTTATCATGTTCATTGCATTTATTCTGTACGAATTCAGTCCCATTGCTGTACTGTATCCAAGATTTCTCACTTTGCTGTACCTGTTATCAATCGTCCCAGTTTGCTTGGTACGTCTCAATAGTCCCAGTTTTGCTGTACCTGTCAATAGTCTCAGTTCTGTTGTACACGTTCTGCCTATCACACCATTTGCTGTACTGACAGTAAGTTTTGCGGTTACCTATCAATATCACATTCTGTGCCTGTTCGCAGTGCTATCCTGTCATAGTTCATTGCTGTACCTGTATCAATAGTTCTAGTTTCGCTGTACCTGTATCAATAGTCCAGTTTTGCTGTACCTGGTATCAATATCCCAGTTTGCTGTGACCTGTATCAATAGTCCCAGTTTGCTGTACCCTGTCATCAATCAGTAGTTTGCTGTACTGTACAAACATGTCCCATTGAGCGTACCTGTAATCAATTCAGTTTGCTGTACTGTATATATCCCATTTGGTACCTGTATCACTAGTCCCAGTTTGGCTGTACTGATCTACCTTTGCGTTACTGATCATAGTTATCCAGTTTTGCGGGTGACCTTATCAAATAGTTCCAGTTTTCTCTTAACCTCGTAAAAATCCCATTACTGTACGCTGTAGACCTGTAAATACCAGTTTGCTGTTCAACCCTATATCAATAATCCCAGTTTGGCTGTTGACCTGTATCAAAGCTCCCAGTGTTGCCTTACCTGATCAAAATCAGTCTGACCTAGAATGTTCGTTGCTGTACTGTATCAATAAGTACCAGTTTGCTGTACCTTATAAATATCCAGTTTGTTGATGTACCTGTATCATAAGTCCCCATTGACTGTACTGTATATCCACGTACCTGTATCAATAGTCCCATTTGCTGTAACCTATCAAGAGTTCATTACTAGTATCAATTCCCCAGTTTTGGGACTGATATAACCATTGCGT
The DNA here is from genome assembly GCA_019447015.1 of Hymenochirus boettgeri. Classification (NCBI taxonomy): domain Eukaryota; kingdom Metazoa; phylum Chordata; class Amphibia; order Anura; family Pipidae; genus Hymenochirus; species Hymenochirus boettgeri. Next base: position 19,113 of record JAACNH010003330.1, read on the forward strand.
AGTATCAATCGTTCCCGTGTTTCTGAAACCAGTTTGCACCTGTATCAATAGACTTCTCAGTTTCTGCCTATTATCCAGTTGCTGTACTGTATCAATAGTCCGTTTGCTGTACCTGTATCATCTCAGTTGCTTACCAGTAATCAATGTGCGTTGTCCTGTATCATCAAGTCCCATTTGCTGTACTGATATCAATATCACAGTTTGATCTGTATCTGTTCAGCATAGTTCTTCAGTTTGTCCTGAACTGTATCATAGTCCAGAGTTTGCTGTACATCTGTATCAATAGCCTTAGTTTGCCTTGTACATGATCAATGTCCTTATGTTTCTGTCTCAGTTCCCACTTTGCTGAGTACCTGTATCACTAGTCCAGTTTGGCTGGTACCTAGTATAATAGTCCCAGTTTGCGATACTTATCAATTAGTTCCAGTTTGGCTTTACCTGTATCAATATGTTCCCAGTTATCTGTACCTGATAATAATGTCCCAGTTTGCTGTACCCTGATCAATAGTTCAGTTGCTGTACTGTATTAATCAGTCGTTGCGACTGTGAAATCCCGGTTGCGTTGATTACCATTCTGCCTAATCACTCCATCATCTGGCCGTCACAGTCCCCAGTTTCTGTACCTGTATCAATTGTCCAGTTGCGGTACCTGTATCCAATATTCCGAGTTTGCTGACCTGTACAATATTCCAGTTTGCTGTGGACCTGTATCAAACTAGTTCCAGTTTGCTGTACCTGTATCAATCAGTCATTTAGCTGTTTACTGTATCAATATTTTATTTCGTACGTAATCATTCTTTGGCTTACCTGTATCAATTTCCATTTTGCTCGTATCCTGTCACATAGTTACAGTTTGCGTTACTGTATCAATTGATCCTTGGGCTACTTTACATATCCCGTTTGTACCTGTACAAACCGTTTGTCCTGTCACATAGCATTCCTTACCTGTATCAATAGGGTTCCAGTTTTGCTGTTACTAGTGTCAATAGTTCCAGTTTGGCAGTACCTGAAATTTCAGTTTCTCACGTATAGCCCTTTGCTGACCTTATCATTGTCCCAGTTTCTTACCTAGTATCAATGTCCCAGTTTGCTGTACTGTATCAACTAGTTCAGTTTTGCTGTACATGATTCAAATAAGTCCCAGTTTGCGTACCTGTAGCAAATCAGTTCGTCCACATGTCCTTTCTGTCTGACATACCGTTCTGGATCTAGATCCAGTCTGACCGCAATAGTTTGCTGTACCTGTTCAATAGTCAGTGCCTGTCTAATCAATGCCCAGTTTGCTGTACCTGTATCAGAGTCTCGAACTGATCATATCCAGTTTTGCTGTACCCTGTATCAATTAGTCCCAGTTTGCGGTGTACCTTAATCAATATCCCAGTTTGCTTGTATCCTGTATCATAGTATCCGACGTTGTGCGGTACCTGTATAAATAGTTCCCATTTGATTGTCACCTGAATCAAAGTTATCCCGTTGGGCTGAACCTGAAATAACCATTGGCTATCCACATAGTCCAGTTTGTGTACTGACTAATCCTTCCTGGGACCTGTATCAATAAGTCCAGTGTGCTTGATACCTGTATCAATAGTTCCAGTTTGCTGTCCTGTATCAATAGTCACAGTTTGCTGTACCTGTCATACGTTCCAGGTTGCTGTACCTTATCAATAAGTCCCAGTTATTGCGTAGCCTGTATCAATAATCCAGTTTGTCTGTTAACCTGTCTACAATAGTCCCAGTTTGCTGTACCTGATATCAAGTACGTTGTCCCTGTCAGATCCAGTGCTGTACCTGTATCAATAGATCCCAGTTGCTTGTACCTGTTCAATATTCTCAGTTTGCTCGTATTTCTGAACTATATCCAGTTTGCTTGTTATCGGTATCAAAGTCCAGTTGACTGTACAATCTGTCAATAGTTCAGTTTGCTGTACCTGTATCAATAGTTCCTCTTGCTGTACCTGATCAATAATTCCCACTTTTGCTGTACCTGTATCAATAGTTCCCATTTGCTGTACCTGTATCATAGTCCAGTTTGCTTCGTACCATGAATGTTCTGCGTATTATCAATGTCCCAGTTTCTGTACCCTGTACATATGTCCCAGTTTGCTTTGTACTGTATCAATAGTTCCTAGTGTGCTGGAACCGTATCAATAGTCCCCTTTGCCTGTACCATATTCAAATAGTTCCGTTGCTTTGTACCTGTAATCATCATTGTGACCTCAGTGCCAGTTGTCTGTACGAATCAATAACCCAGTTTGCTGTGAACCTGTATCAATGAGTCTTCTAGTTTGCTGTGTAACCTGACTAATATCCCAGTTTGCTGTTTAACCTGTAATCAAATAGTTCCAGTTTGCTTTGTACCTGTAATCACTCGGTCACAGTTCGCTGTACCTGATATCGAATAGTTCAAGTTTGCTGTCTGAATCCGGCTTTGACTTATAACATAGTCCAGTTTGCTGTACTTGAATCAAGTTTCCGTTTGCCGTGTACCTGTATCCATAGTGACCAGTGTGCTGTACCTGTATCAATGAGTTCCAGTTTGCTGTTGACCTAGTCCCATTTGCATACTTTAGGTCCCAGTTAGCTGTACCTGTTCAATAGTCCAGTTTGGCTTACTGTATGAATAAGTTCCAATTTGCTGTACCTGTATCATATCTGCAGTTTTGCTGGTACCTGTAACAATAGTCCCAGTTTGCGTACCTGTATCAATATTCCCGTTTGCTGTACCTGTATATAATAATCCCAGTTTGCTGTACTGTTATCAATAGTCCCATTTTGTTGGCATGTACAGTTTTTCCTGTATCATATTTTCCGTTTGCTGTACCTGATCAATAAGTTCCCAGTTTACGCTGTACCTGTATCAATAGTCCCCAGTTGCTGTATCCGTGTATCAATATCCCCTAGTTGCGTGTACCTGTATCAATAGTCTCCATTGCTGTACCTGTATCGAGATATCTCAGTTGCGTGGACCTTCCAATAGTCCAGTTTGCATGACCTGTAATCAGTTCAGTTTGCTGTACCTGGTGTCAAGTGTCCCAGTTTTCTGTACCTACCTGTGATCAATTGTCCCCAGTTGTGCTGTACCTGTATCAATAGTCCAGTTGCTGTTCGTGTCATGATCATTGCTGATAGCATAGTCCCAGTTTTGCTGTACTGTATCAATTAGTCCCAGTTTGCGTACCTATTATATTTCCCATTTGCTGTACCTTCCTGTATCCAAATTTGCCAGTTTGCTGTATCAAACTTAGTCCCATTTGCTGGTACCTGTAATGTTTCTACGTTTGCTTACCTGTATCAATAGTCCCGTTTGCTGTTAACTGTATCAATAGTCCAGTTTGCTGTACCATGAACTTTCCAGTTGCGACCTATAGTGTCCTAGTTCTTGCTGACCTGATCATTTATTGCTTTACCGTATAGTTAGTTTGCTGTACTGATGAATAGATCCCAGTTTGCTGTACCGTATCAATAAGTCCCAGTTTGCTGTACCTGAATATCAGTAGTTCCCAGTTTGCTGTACTGTATCAATAGTCCAATTGCGTACCTGTAATCAAGTCCCATTTGCTGTACACTGTATCAATAGTCCAGTTGCTTTACTTACGTGGTCAATAGTTCCAGTTTGCCTGTCACGTTATAATCTTCCAGTTGCTGTATTCTGAATCAAGTAGTTTCTGTTTGCCTGTATCTGATAATCATAGTCCAGTTTGCTGACTGTATCAATAATTTCCAGTGTTCTGTACCGTATGCAATGTCCCATTTTGCTGTACTGTATCTAAAAGTTCCGTTTGCGCTTCCCTGAATATCCCATTCGTCCTCTATATTCCCTTTGCTGTACCTGTATCAATAGTCCAGTTTATGGCGACCTGTATCAATAGTCCCCGTCTGTCCTGTAGCAATAGTCCATGCTTTTTTGAAACTAGTTTGACCTGTACCAATAGTCCACAGTTTGCGCTACCTGTAATCAATAGTTCCAGTTTGCTGTACTGTGTCATATTCCATTTGGGCTGTGTAACTGTTCATAGTCCCAAGTTTGCTGTACCTGTATCAGTAGTCAGTGTGATGCTTACCGTATCAATAGCCTTTTTCATTTTGCTGTACCCTGTATCAATGTTTCCCATTTTGCTGTATCCTGTATCATATTTCCCGCACTGTTGCTGTACCTGTCATTGAGTCCCACGTTTTGCATAACCGGTAGTAGTTGCTGATGTATCAATTCCATTGTGCCTGTTTGATCCTTCTCTACGTATAAATGTCCCCAGTTTGCATATCCTGATAATATCGTGCCTGATACCGTTAATGTCCTGGCTGCCTGATCAATAGTCCCAGGTCTTGCTGTAACCTTATCAATAGGTCACAGTTTGCTGTTTTATCTAGTTTCAGTTTTATCCTGTCTAGTGTCTTGCTGATAATAGTTCCAGGGTGCTGTACCTGTATCAATTGGGTCCAGTTGACTGCTGTACCTGATCAATATTGTCCAGTTTGCTTGTACCTGTTCGAATAATCACACCAGTTTGCTGTACCAAGTATCATACCAGTTGCAGTCTTAAATCTGTTTGCTGACCTTATCAGTATTATCCCCGCAGTTTGCTGTACCTATCATAGTCACTTGCTAATACGTTCTGTCCACTTTGCTGATCCTGGGTTCTTATGCAATAGTGTCCAGTTTGCTTTACCTGTATCATTAGTCCCCGTGCGTAACGTATCAATAGCTTTCCAGTTTTGGTGTCCTGTTTCATCCTTGCTTTCTAAATAGTAGTTCCAGGTTGCTGTACTCGTATCAAATCTCATTGGTAGTCTGAATTTATTTCCTGACCGTATCAAGTAGTCAGTCCTGACCGATGATGTCAGTGTGTACACCTGTATCAATATCATTTTGTACCTGAATCAATCGTTGCTGTACCTGTATCAAAGAATTCCAGTTTGCTGTACCCTGTATCAATATCCTCACGTTTACTTCATGAACCTTGTAATAGTATCCCAGTTGATTACCTGTATCAATAGTCCCTTTGCTGTACTCTGTAATCAAACCCAGTTTGCTGTTACCTGTATAACTAGTTCCAGTTGCTGTACCTGTATCAATAGTCCAGTGTTGCTGTACCTGTATCATAGTTTCCGTTTTGCTGTTTCGGTATCTATTCAGTTTGCGTACTGTATCATGTCATATGTACCTTAATAGTAGTCCAGTTTTGCTGTTACTCTTATCAATTGTCCCCACCACTTTGTGTACCTTATCAATTTCCCACTTGCGGTACCTGTATCAATAGTTCCAGTTTGCTTGTACCGGTAATCCAATAAGTCCCAGTTTGCAGGTACCTGTATAGCTTTCCAGTTTGCGTGTACCTGTATCCAATTGCGTAACCTTACTTAGTATTCAGTTCTGTACCGTAGCAAATAGTCCCAGTTGTAGCTGTACCTGTATCACTAGTTCCTCCAGTTTGCGTGTACCTGTATATAATAGTCCCAGTTTGCCTGGTACCTTGTATCTAGTCCCAGCTTTGCTAGTACCGTGTCACTAGTTCAGTTGTGTTTACTGTATACAATATTATCCAGTTTTGCTGTTCCTGCCCTTATCATAGTCAAGTTTGCTGTATCTGTTATCAAGTACCTGTCCTGTAATCAAGCACTTTGCTGTACTCTGTAGAAAATTGTCCCACTTTGCTGTACCTGGTATTTCACTTTGTGCTGTAACTTAATCCATATAGTTCCAGGTTTGGCACGTGTAAAGTCCCAGTATGCACTGATCATGATATTCCAGATTGCTGACTGTCAGTAATCTCTCTCCTGTTCAATCCATGTGTACTGGATCTGTTCTGATTCTGTACGTGTATGCAATATCCCAGTTTGCTGTCTGTATCATATCATTTGTACGGTTATATTCCAGTTTGCTGTTTCTTCTCAATGTTGTGCTGTATTCTGTACAATAGGTTCCAGTTTGCTTATCTGTCAGACCTTCTGTATCTTATCATGTCCCAGTTGCTGTACCTGTAATCAATAGTTTCCACCACTTTGCTGTAACCTGTATCAATATTCCAGTTTGCTGTACCTGATACATGGTCCCCATTTGCTGTTACACTGTATCAATTGTCCCGCTTTGCGTACCTGTATAAAGTTCCAGTTTGCTTGTACCTGTATCAATAGTCCCAGTTGCGTACTTGTACTGATGTTCTCATTGTTTGCTGTACCTGATCAATAGTCCCCAGTTTGCTGTCTGTAACAATCCGTGATTCTGTTACCTGTATGCAATAGTTACTGTATCTAGTACTAGTAATCATGTACATTCTGACCTGATAACTAGTATTTGCTGTACCTGTATCAATTAGTTTCCAGTTGCTGTACCTGTATCTAATAGTTCCGTTTGCTTGTACACTGTATAAAATAGTTCCCAGTTTGCTGTCCTTTATCAAATAGTCCCACTTTTGCTACCTATTGTATAGTTCCAGTTTGCTGTAACTGTATCAATAGTCAGTTGCTGTACTGTATCAATAGTTTCACGTTTGGCTGTATCCTGTATCAAGAGATCCCAGTTTGCTGTGTACCTTAATCCAATTGTCCTTTGTTTTACTTACCTGTATCAATGTCCCGTTTGCTGTACCTGCTATGCAATACTCATTCGTAATAGTCCCAGTTGTGCTGTACCAGTAATCAAAGTCCCAGGTTTGCGTACCTGTACATAGTTCCAGTTTGCTTGTACCGTATCAATAGTTCTCCGTTTGCTGGTACCTTATCAATAGTCCACAGTTTGCTGTCTCTGTATCAATAGTTTCAGTTTTCTTTGTACGTGTTCATAGAGTTCCATTTGCTGTACTGTAATATCAAGTGTGTATGTCATATGTCCCTTTGCTGTACATGATATCAATTAGTGCCCAGTTTCTGTGCCTGTATCAATAATCCCAGTTGCTGTACCGGGATGGATCAATTCTGTCGCATTCAGTTTGCTGTTCTCTTCTGTACTCAGTATATAGTCCTAGTTGTGCTGTCTGTACAATGTTTTTCCAGTTCGAATATCTTCCACCTTTGCTGTACCTGTATCAATTGTCCCCCACTTTGCTGTACCTGTATCAATAGTTCCAGTTTCCTGTACTAGTAGCATGATTCCACCCAGTTTGCAGTAACGTATAGTTCCCAGTTTGCTGTACCTGTAATCATAGCTAGTTGCGTACTTCAATAGTAGTTGCTGTACCTGTATCAAGTCCAGTTGCACCGTAATGTTCCAGTTCCTGTATCCTGTAGCATCTCCAGTTTGCTTGTACCTGATCAAATATCCAGTTTGCTGTACCTGTACATAGATCCCAGGTTTGCTGGGTACCTCGTATCATAGTCAATTCTGTACCGTTCATATAGTCCAGTTTGCTGTACCTGTGTACATAGTTTATGCACGTATAATTGCCACTTTGCGTATACTGTATCATAAGTAGTTGTCCGTTCCATAGGTCCCTGCATCCCCAATAGTTCAGAGTTTGCTGTATACCTGTATCAATAGTTCAATTTGCTAGTCCTGTTCAGAACTTTTGTCCTCAAAGTCATTTGCTGTACCTGTATCAATGTTCCTTTTCTTACCTTAGCATGTCCATCTTGCCTGTATCAATAGTCCGTTTGCTGGGTACCGGTAGTCAACTAGTCTACGTTTGCTGGATCTGTCATCAATGTTCTCATTGCTTGGGTACTCTGGCTACAAAAGATTTCCAGTTAGTGCTGTACGTATCAATAGTCCCAGTTTGCGAGTTCTGTTCTCAGTTCCACTGTGTGCTGTAACCTGGATCAATATTGTCCCAGCTTGCTGTACCTTTATCAATAGTCCTCAGTTTTCGGTACCTGATCAATTTGTAGTTTGCTTGTACCTGTATTCAATGTTCCCAGTTTGCTGTACCTGTATCAAAAGTCCAGTTTGCTTGTACCTGTATGAATAGTATCCAACTTGCTGTACCCTGTATCAATAATCCCCAAGTTTGCTGTCCTGAATCAAGTAGTTACCCAGTTTTGCTGTACCTGTATCAATACCCGTTGCGACCTAAATCTTTGCTGTACCCTGTATCAATAGTCCATTTGCTGTAACTGTATGAATAGTTCCGTTTGCCTGTACCTGTATCCAATAAGTCCCAGGTTTGCTGTACCCGTTAATAGTTCCGTTTTGCTGGTACCTGTATCATAGTTCCAGTTTTGCTGTACCCTGTATCAAGTAATCCTGATTTTCTGTCCCTATTACAATAACCCAGGCATTTTGCTGTACCGTGTATCAAAGTTCCTGTTTGCTGTACCTGATATCAATAGTCCCAGTTGCTGTGCCTGTATCAATAGTCCCCATTTGCTGTACCTGTGATCAATAGTTACAGTTGCTGTTTTCTGTAGTCAATAGTTTGCAGTTTGCTGTATATGGCAGCAAATAGTTTCCAGTTTGCTCTATCTGTATCAATAGTTCCAGTTTGCTGTAATCTGTATCAATTGTCCCACTTTGCTGTACTTATCAATGTCCATTTGCTGTCCTGTATCAATAGTTTTCCAGCTTCTCGTACCGTGTCAATAGTCCCAGGTTTGCTGTACCTGTATCTATTGTAACCTGAATAAAGTTCCAGTTGCTGTTCCGTATCAATAGCCTATTGCAGTCTAAGCGTTCTGTATTCACATAGTTTCCCAGTTGCTGTATCCTGTATCAATGTCCCCGTTTGCTGTACCTGTAGCTAGGTCCACTGTTTGCTGTCCTGTATCAAAAGTCCCAGTTTGTGTAATGTAGTCGTAAGTATCCAGATAAGTAAAGTAAAAAACAGTTATCTGTCTTAGTACGCATGAATAGTCCACAAGTAATTGCCGTCCCTTCTCTCCACGTCCTCCCCTGCTCTCTTCCCCCCTGTCCCCCGTACCCTCATGTCCCAGTTGCCTCACTGCCCCCTCCCCCATCCCCCCCTCCGTCCACACCTCACGTCCACTCTAACCCTCTCCCCCTGTCCCCCCCCACTTGCTGCCCAGTTTGCTGGTACCTGTATGACTAGTTCAGGTTTGACTGTTATTCCAGTTTCGTACCTGTATCAATCGTCCTATTTGCTGTACCGTATGAATATTCATACTGGCTAGCTTTCCAGTTGTGTCCTGTTTTTCCATTACTGTATCAATAAGTCCAGTTTGCGTACCTGTTTTCAAAAGTCCACAGTTGCTGTACGCTGTATCAGAAGTCCCAGTTTGTCTGTACCTGTATCAACATAGTCCCACTTTCTGGCTGTACATTATCCAATTGTCCACGTTTGCTGTACCTGTATCAATAGTTTCCTGTTTCTGTACCTGTTCATAGTCCCAGTTTGCGTACCTGTATAGATTCCAGTTTTCGTACTTGATATAGTCCTGGTACCTGTATCAATAGTTCCTGTTTGCTTAACTATCAGTAAGTCCAGTTTGCTGTAACCTGTATCAAAGTCCCATTTGAACTTCCTGTAATGTTTCGTTGCTGTGTATCCGTTATCAAATGTGCCTGTTTTTGTACTCTGTCATCAATAGTCCCAGTTTTGTCTCTGTATCATAGTTCCAGTTGCTGACCTGTGATTTCCATAATGTACCGTATCGAATTGGTCCTTTTCTGTACTTACATAGTTCCAGTTTGCTGTACCATCACATAGTCCATTTGCAGTATCTGATCAATAGTTCCAGTTTGACTGTATCGTTATTCAATTGTCCCACCTTTTCTGTACCTTTATCAATGTTGTTTCGTCCTCAAAGTTCTAGTTTTGCTGTACCTGTATCAATAATCCCAGTTTGCTTGTAATCCGTTGTATATATATAGTCTCCTACTTTGGTGTAACCTGTATCATCCCACGTTGTCTGTACCTGTAATCCAATAGTTCCAGTTTGCTGTACCTGTATCAATAATCCATTTGCAGTACCTGAAGTTCAGGCTCTGTATCAATAGTCCATGTTGCTGTAACCTGTATCAGAATATCCAGTTTGTCTGTACCTGTATCAATAGTCACCCCTTTGCTGTACGCTGTATCATTGTCCTTTGCTGTCTTAATAGTCATTTCCTTGTCTGTGCATAGTATCACAGTTTGCAAGTACCCGGTAGTTCCAATTCTGTGTGATTGTTATTCTCAGCCAATTTTGTACCGTAAGTAATCGTTTCTGTACCTGTCAATAGTCCCAGTTTGTCTGTACCTGTATACAATAGTTCCTGTTTGCTGGACCTTATCAAGTCGTTGGCTGTACCGTATATAGTCCAGTTGGTGATGTCCTGTATCAATAGTAGCTGCGACGTTTCATAGACGTTGTGTTTCTGTATCAATAGTTTCAGTTTTCTGTATCTCTCAATAGTTCCAGTTTGCTCTATTCTGTATCAATAGTTCAGTTTGCTGTATCTGTATCAATTGTCCACTTTGTCTGTACCTGTGTATCAATTTGTCCCACTTGTGTGTACCTTTTTCAATATTCCATTTGCTCGGTCCGCAGTATCAATAGTCCCCATTGAATACCTGTTAGCCATTTGTAACCTGTATCAATTGTCCCAGTTTCTTTCTGACCTGTATCAAAAGTGTCCCAGTTTTGCTGTACCGTATCAATTGTCCAGTGTGTCCTGCAATTAAGTGTGCTTCTGAATCAATCCCGTTTTGCTGTACGTGTATCAATCGTACCCAGTTTGCGTGTACCTGTATCATGTCCCAGTTTTGCGTACCTGTAATATCTGCAGTGTTCGTACTGTATCAATAGGTCCAGTTTGCGTACCTGTATCAATAGTACAAGTTGCCTGTACCTGATACAATATTCTAGTTTGCTGTACCGTCAATAGATACAGTTTGCAGCGCGAACATCGAATCTACGAGTAAAGTGTCCATTAAAGCCTATACGTGAGCATCGAACCCGCGAGTAAAATGTACATGGTACCTAGGCGCGAGCATAGAATCTA
>JAACNH010003331.1:0-29959 GCA_019447015.1 Hymenochirus boettgeri
TAGGAAAGCAATGCTTTCTTTGTTTATACATTCCTTTAAGGCTGGACCACACAAGGCCCAAAAATTGGGCCAAAAATTGCCGGCGTGTTTGCTGTCACCAGCGACCGATGTCTGTTGCCCGTTCGCCCGGATCAGACGCAGCGGTAAATCACCGCTGATCATGAAGTCTCCTATGGAACACACGATCATTCGCGGTGATATTGTCGCCCGCGGCTATAAATTTGCCTGTGTGTACCCAGCCGTACACATATTTAATGCACAATAACACACCAAACTAGAATCAATTGCTTTTTAAATCAGGATTCAATATATTCAGAAGTGTCCTTCAGAAACTAGAAAATTCTGATTAGTGATAGATAGAATATGGTAAGTATAGTTAATTAAGGACAACCCCCTAGGGGCCATATTTATGAAGGTTTTGGTATTGCTTCATTTACGTAAATGTCCGCGATCATAGATTTACGATCCCCCATAGGATACTATTGTGGTATTTTACTTCCATATGGTATTTTACGACCAAACTTTTGTTAATTATACCATCATGGGCGTACATTTATGGCCGCTGTCGTACATTAATGATAATGCATGGTATCGCTAACTTGCGATACCGCACGTTGATAAATATGGCCCTTGGCCCCTATGAATGGAATTGGGTGTTTTAGTAAAAAGATGAGAATGTTAAGGTGCCTAAACATTAGCGCACACCTGCAGGACGATCCTGCGACATTCAATCAATTCTGCAGGAACCGTCTTTCCGGATCTTCAAGGCTGGCATACGATCTTGATGATGTCCCGTCCTACCCATTCATGTCAGCAGTGTTTGGTCTGCAGGTAAGCGCTAATGTATGGGCACCTTTAGTATATGATCATTGTTGTACAATTATTAAAGCATCCATACACATGCATCCTTGGTTTAAAACTCACAATCCGATATTGATGGAATTAGATTGTGAGTTTGTAGATGTTCAGTGCCACATAGAAGTCAGTGATGTTGTCGGCTCCCTATATTATAGTATAGGGAGCCAATAAATATCAACGGAAATTTTCTTTCGGTGATAGTTTGTCGGCATCTTAACCTATCCATACACCGGCCCGATGTTCAGCAAATACCATCTGATGTGTATAGTTCCCTTATGAATGAAAACTGTATTAAGCATTTTTTTTTGTAATCAGTGGAGTCAAACTCAATCACATAAAGGGTCATATTTATAAATGCTTTTTAGTAATACCACGGGTTAGTTAATTTACGATCCGGATCATACATTTACGACCAACCGTAGAATAACGTGTGTTAGTAAACTACCGCAATGGTATTATATGGGGATCGTAAATCTACGATCCCCATAGAATACGTAGATTTATGATCGTATAGTAAATTTAAGATGGTTAAACCGAACGTTAATCGACTATCGGTTTAATGATCGTAAATTTACAATACCATTGTTAAAGGCGCGGTATCACTAAAAAGCGATAACGCGGTTTTATAATTGGCCCAAAGGGCCAAAATCAAAGTCAGCGCTTAGAGGTATGGGGTCCCGTTTGTTCCCAGATCATTGGGAAAATTTTTTATTATATACTGCGGGTGCAGGATTGAGACTCTATCACTCTTGCCTAGTGCTGGTTCTTGGCAGGGAATGGGTGTAAAGCACACTAATTTGGAATGGGACTTCTGCCTATGGCACAATCAGTGCTAATGTGGAAAGCCCACCTTACTCTTCTGGCTCAGTAATGGAATGGCCAACTCCAATGTCACACCTCCCTCCCCAGCGCCAGGCTAGATACATAATCAGCTGTTACAGAGGTGACTGCATCCAAGCCTTACTACGCTGCTATCCAGTTGTGCAAGTCCCATTTGTGCAGTCCCAAACAGCATGGTAACTATAGATCTGCCAGCTAGATACTGCAATCAGTGTGCCCACTCAGCTGTTTAAAAAGAGATGAATGTGGTATTTAGCAGCTTTCAGAAGACACAATTCATTTTTAAAAAGTTTTATCAAAGCCACTGATTGTTCTCAAGCCTCATATTGAATGGATTATATTTCTACAGCCTGGTAATTATACACACGTACATACAGGGATATACCTGAACATTTGTTATGGGATTGTATATAAATACATTGGGTGCACACAGTACTGATAATAGGTCCGATGGGATCAAACTATCGTCAGCTGCTTACAAATCGGCAGTAGTTCTGACTAAAAATTACAGTCATTTGCTGTCAGTTGTGTGGCCACATGAGCAATCTTCCCTATACTCAGAACATCTGTGCCACATAGATATTATTTTGCACTGTGGTCTGCTGACTTGTAAAAAGACATTCTCCCTGATAGTGCTGGATAGAGAATTAAAGGGGGAGTTTACCCCAAATGCTATATTAAATCTCGAGTTTCTGTTGCATGGGTGTCTTTGCGAAACCTACACATCCGTTGCTAAGATTGAGTTAAAGTTTAAAATGTAATATCTAATAGCTGGCATTCAAATCATGCTGGCATTAGAATAGGGATATACTCACAGTTCCAAATCGATATTAAATGGCATACAGGAGATTTACCCAGAGCGATAGCAGCTATGGGTAAATCTCCCCGTGTCTTTTACTAAAACGCTTTGTAAATCTCCTTGTGTCTTTTAACTAAAGGCCCGTACACATGACGATCACGTCAGCCTGTTCCGTGTGGAAGGGCCCAATATCAGCCATGACTATCCGCTGGGTGTATCGTGTGCCCATACACTTACAGAGGGTGGGGCTTCTGTGCTCACACGTGTGTACGAAGCTTAATTCTCTTTGACTTTATAAAACTGCCCAGTGACTCTGGGTCAATAAGCCCGATAGACTATACTATACTATGATGCTCTGACCCGGCAATGGCATTCTCCAAACTGAGACTTAAGAGCTTGCAGCTGCAGCTAGAATTGGGATTTTTAAAGTAGGAAAGTGCTCTTTTTAATAAAGGCCATTTGTATGGAGACCATAGTTTCCCTTTAATTTACAGTAAATACTGTATATCCCCCTGAAGAACTGGAAAAGATAGTTTTGCTTTCTACCAGGTGTTTTATTTTAATAATGTAAACAACTCAAGAGAAAGTTGGTAGAATAGTCGAGATTACTATATAATTAGCAAGGTGTGTCACAATGTTTAGAAGTATAGAACCATTCGGAAAAAGAGAACCTGATTTTCAGGTATTTTAGCCTGGTCTGTTTTCCAAGACAGAAGCCTAAGGGCAACACCTAAAGGGGTTCTAGCACAAACCTAGATATAAGTTTTGTGTGTGGGAATCATATGTCTGACTAGACTTTTATTCAAATTGCAGGTTTTCATTTTCAAAAGAACTTCTATGCTAGACTTTAGTTAACCAGAAACTGCCCTTGTATAAACATAGCCTAATTTCTTAAATACAGTTCTTTAAATAACAAGGAATGTAATTAATGTGCAAATCCATGGAACGTGAACTTGTTAGAGAAATCCACACAGACACATAAAGGGTTTTAATATATTATCTGATCAAAAGTTCAGGAATTACATATCAGCAATTTCAAATCTCTCTACTGTGGCTTCTTCAGTGACACTATTTTTTAACAGCGTTGAGGGGGTGAAGTCTTGCCTTGAACTCTAACAATTTATTACCGTTCAAAAAGACTTTGTAATTATCTTCTTCTAATTGAAATTCAAGCTTAAAAAAAAGAGAAAGGAATTAATTAATACATATATTTAAAGTAAATTTGGTTACTATGACTGATCAGTAGGGTTGCCACCTAGTGGGCACTGACAAAATGGCAGCTCCAGTGATGTCACATAAAAAGCAACTAACTCAGCTTGTCTGATATAGCAGCAACACATTGCTAGCCTGTCTAAAGGCTGGTACACACAATGCAATATTTCGTCCGATCAACCGATAGTTCAGTGTATCGGGCGATCGGGCTCAATTATCGCATGCGCTTTTGGCCGTGTCCGACGAGTGTTCGTCGATCGGACGAAAGATGATGGACATGGTGGTAAGTCGGCTGCAGCCACTATTGCTGCGAATGACAGTCCTTCCTCCTGGCCGACTGGTCAAAAGTCTTGAACGGTCAGTCAGGAGGAAGAATTGTAACGTGTGTACCAGCCTTTAATAATATAGGAATGCAAGGGCACTGTGTTATTGTTATTACCATGTACAGTTGTTGATAGTCACTGTCCCTCAGCTTTGTATTTACTGGTCTGTATTGGGTTTAATATATATATAAACAGTCACTATGACCGCACTCCCACTCACCACTTAACGATGCCCCGGTGCTACTTAGTCACATCCAGCATAAATCCAAAGAAAGAGCACTCAAAGGGACTTTCAAAAATTCCACCGATTTTATTGTGCCTTAACGTGTTCAGCCCTCAGGGCCGTCATCAGAAGGTCGCTCTTTCTTTGGATTTATTGCTATTAATATATATATATATATATATATATATATAATATATATATATATATATACAATATATATACATTCTCTCCTCCTAGCCATAGAGAGCAGGGATGACATGTCTTTTATTACTCACTGACACTACCTGCGGCTTGAAGTGGTATATAGGAGCCTTGGTGTATATGTCCATTACAATACACATCACATCCTGTGTCGCAGACAGAAGCTTTTTTTGGATTACACTTCATTTGACATGGAGCACACGGGGGTGTGTTTAAGATGCCATTTGACCATTCCATTTGAAATAGGATCTCAGCTCTGAAGTAAGTATGTATTTGTATATTTTGTATTGTACCTAATATAAGTCAGTGCTATTCTTTATATACATTTACTGATGGTCATTGGTAATAGTGGTAATAGTAGTACACACAACTTATACACCTTTCCTATATGTAATAACCTATACCCCCCACCACATTGGTAGAAGAATTGTAACGTGTGTACCAGCCTTTAGATAATAAGGCAATGCAAGGGCACTGTTTATGTTTTTGTATTACCATGTACAGTTGTGTATAGTCACTGTCCCTCAGCTTTGTATTTACTGGTCTGTATTGGGTTAAATATATATTAAACAGTCACTGACCGCACTCCACTCACCACTTAACGATGCCCCGGTGCTACTTAGTAACACCCAGCAATAAATCCAAGAAAGAGCATCAAAGGGACTTTTCAAAAATTCCACCGATTTTATTGTGCCTTAACGTGTTTCAGCCCTCAGGGCCGTCATCAGAAGGTCGCTCTTTCTTTGGATTTATTGCTATATATATATATATATATATATATATATATATATATATATACATATATATATACATTCTCTCCTCCTAGCCATAGAGAGCAGGGATGACATGTCTTTTATTACTCACTGACACTACCTGCAGGCTTGAAGTGGTATATAGGAGCCTTGGTGTATATGTCCATTACAATACACATCACATCCTGTGTCGCAGACAGAAGCTTTTTTGGATTACACTTCATTTGACATGGAGCAGACACGGGGGTGTGGTTTAAGATGCCATTTGACCATTCCATTTTGAAATAGGGATCTCAGCTCGTAAGTAATGTATTTTTGTATTTTTTGTATTGTACCTATATAAGTCAGTGCTATTCTTTATATACATTTACTGATGGTCATTGGTAATAGTGGTAATAGTAGTACACACATACTTATGCATTGCCTATATTATCTAAAGGCTGGTACACACGTTACAATTCTTCTACCAATGTGGTGGGGGGTATAGGTTATTACATATAGGAAAGGTGTGTACAACAACCCAAACAAACAACTAATATAACTAGAAAGGGAAAGTTTAAGTATAAACTTTGAATTTGGCTTGAGAGGCTACATTTTTAAAAGGACAGCAATATTGTTTTAGGGACTAGGCACTTCGTGGCTATTAGCCAGTGGTGCAAGGTGCTCCCTCACTGGGTCCTCTACCAAGACCCAAAGCTATAGCACAAGCAAAGAAATTGTGAGGGGCACACTTAAGCTGTGAATCAAAAAGCCTTTTTTTCATCAGCACACACAATGTTGCTTGTACATTTTTGAAGGAAATGTGTTTGTCTGTGCTGCAGGTTTTTAAAAGTCAATAATCTTACTATGAAAGTGAAAGAGGACACTGTTTTTTATCATACTATACTTACCCCTTTAGTATGGGAATGAAAGGGTGGGTCAATAATTGTTTGTATCTATGTCAGTTTGGGGAGTATTATTGGGGGAGATTATTGATCAAATTAGTTTTTTGACTAAAGTTACCCTTAAGAGTATGTCTGCCATGGAGGAAGTAAGTATAGGTTAGTAGGTGTGTATCAGTTTGTTTTTCAATTAGCTTTCGACTGTAGTTACCCTTTAAGTATGATTGCCATGGAAATTGAAGGTAGGCCAGTAGGTGTTGTGAAATTGTGTCAGGCTGGGGGTATATGTTTTTGCGTGTTTGACCACAAAACTAACTTTTATTTATGATAGGACAAATTATTATTACCAAATTATTACCTGTGTCAATTTGGGGTGGAAAAAGGAACTTTTTTCATGATTGGTCAAAATTAGTTTTTTGACTAGTTACCCTTTAAGTATGGCTGCCACAGGAATGGAAGGGTAGGTCAGTAGTGTGTGTACTTATGTCAGGTTGGCGGGGGTACCGTATGTGTTTTTAGGTGTATTACCCTAAAACAAGCTTTTCCTGATCCTGAATGGCAGTGGTCACAATGAGCTAACACTCCCAGGCACCCCACATGAGGGAAACACACAATAATAAAAGTCAGACATACCCCCTCTTCACCAGTCCTTTTCCTGTCCTCACGAGGTAGGAGCGCAAGTATCTCACTCTCTTAGTCTAACCATCTTGTACCGTTTCTCCTTCTTATTCAGCTGAACTGATGCATTCCTTTTTGGGTTCTAATTCAGCCCCCCGGTCCGTGTCAGCCCATTCTTGGTCTCAGTGCGGCAGTTCCTACTTCTGGTTTAGTGTTTGCGTGTTCGCTATTCCCGTTCAATTTCCGCTGCCATCTCGAATTTGGTTGCTGCCTGCCTGATATTTCATTGGATTGTTGGTAAGAGCCCATTTTAGGTGATAAGCAATCATTATTTTTGGGATATGGAGGTTTTATTGGAACTTTTTTGTATAGGCTGAATGAGCCCCAGGGGATGCAGGTCAAGATCAGGTCTAGGTCTAGGGGGTGAGCATCTTAATATCAGCTATTTATTACCTTTCAATTATTGTCGTATTTATTATAACGCAAAAGCTGATGTATCCCTTGGGTGAAAGAATCCATGGCAGAGTTGATGCAAAACTGGGTGGCTCAGGTTTTCCAGTCTGTTTTGGCTTCCAGACCGCAGACATCCTTACCTGCCCGGGCTTCCACTTCTGAGTCAGTGGCTGGCCCTTAGTTCCGAATTGAGACTCAAGGGTTTGAAGGGGAGGAAGATTGTGAACTATCTTTTCCTCAAAAACATTCAAAGTCTATCAAAGCCATGAGAGCTACCCTTATTTCTGATGAGGATCCATCTATATTGTTCCTTTGATAGAATGTGTCTCTTCTTTCCAGTACCATAACTTCTTTTTTTCTTCATCCAACTATGTTAAAAATGATTCCGAAGAGTGGGAAAATCCAGACCGCAGATTTGTATTGTCATCTAATTTACTCCTGTGTTGGAGGATGATGTGTTAAATTTGTGAGACTGTACCCAAACTAGATGCTGCCATGTCCCGTCTTTCTAGAAACACTCTCTTGCCGGTAGAAGATGGAGGGGTTTTGAGAGAACCTGTTGATAGAAAACAGGAATCGATTTAAAGAACATATTCATTAGCAGGAGCATCCCTCAACCCCAATATTGCAATTATAAACCTACACAAAGCTTCAGCTTGTGGTTGAAAGAAATCGAAGATGTGGGTTTCTAAGGATCCCTAAGGAGGAAATAATTACTGCACTTAAGGACATCAGGCTAGCACCAGATTTTTCTACTGATGCAGCCTCAGATAGCATGAAGTTTTAGGCTCTTTTATGGAAACATAGAAAAGATAATCAATGCACATTCTAGGCCCCATACAATATCATATTATCTGCACACTGGCATATATAAACAAGGGGGTTTTAGTATACATTACTGTGATCACATGAATGAAAAGCCTTCCAACCACGTCAAGGGTAACCCCAGTCTGGAAGGTCCTAACGTCTAACCTTTTATTGGGTCTGTTTGTTTTGGCCAGAGAATCATTATGGTTAAAAGAACGGAGAGCTGATTTCCCTTCTAAAATGAGTCTGTTGTCCTTGCCTTTCCAGGAGACCTATTATTTGGAAAGAAAATGGAAGAAGTCATTTCCAAAACGCATCAGACAAAGGCATATTCCTACCTCAAACCAAACCAAAAATAAATTTACTTCAAAAGAAATTTCTATCTTTCAAAGAAGCTAGCCAATATAGACCGGGCAGGCCCTTGGCCAGAGACCTGGAGAGTTAATCAAAATAAGTTTTCAATCAGTGCTTTCGTCAACAGAAGGCAAAAGGGTCCAACAGAGCATAGTGGGAGGTCGATTGTCCCAATTAGTTCTGTAGGGTGCCAAAACATTCAGGACGTCTGGGTAATAGAATGCGTTCTTCTTGTTATCATCTAGAATTCAAAGACTATCCTCAAAACATCATGATGAACTCAATTCACCCGAAGAATCTAAAGGAGGTTTAATTCCCCTCGGATAGTGATTGCCCCGCTAGAATCAAAAAGAGTTATTCAACCGGTTCTTTCTCAGGAATAAAGGGCCTAGGTGTATATATCCTGTTGTTTCTGGTAAAAAAAAAGAAAAACATATGGACATACAGAGCAATTTTGGACTAAAAAAATGTAATTACTATCTGAAAATAAAACTTTCAAGATGGAGTCTCTCAGTTCTATTACATCTAAGGAAAGGCGATTGGATGTTCAAGGTGGATCTACAAGACGCTTATCTTCAATGTTCCCATATGGCCTCCACATCGCAAATATCTAAGATTCTTGGTTCTGGGACAGCATTTTCAATATTCCGCACGTCTATTCAAACCTTGCCACAGCCCGAGGACGTTGACAAAATTATTGACACCAGTGTGGCTCCCTAAGATCAAAAGAATTTTTCTGTATGCATATCTAGACGACATGCTAATAAAAGCGTCAAGTTATCTCTTATTTTACTCCACGGACATGTGTAAGAACTCTGCAAGAATTGGATGGATCATAAATTGTGAGAAGTCGAATCTTATACCAACCCAGAGGCTAGAGTTTCTAGGTTCCATAGTCGATCTAGTGCTTTTCCAAGTATCTCTTCCAGTTTCAAAACAACAGGATAACTTAAACTATCAAGTTACAGAGTTTCAGAAAAAACGTCCGTTCAAGCAGTCCTTTGCCAGAGATTAATCGGGAAGTTTAGTGTCCTCTACCCACTGTAAAATACGCCATTACACATATAAGACCATTGCAGATTAATTCCTGAATATATGGGACAAACATCGTTGTCTACCTTATCAGGAGATTTAATTCATCTCACCGCAGCCTAGATTGGTGGAAGAACCCTCTAAACTACAGACCACCAATTTCTGAACTGTGGATCAAAATCACAACAGATGCAAGCCAATCAGTGGGGTCCACTGTGGGAATTATTGAGTTTAACATTCTTGGCCAATAACTCTAAAGAAGACTTGATCAACTATTCAGCTAGTTGATTAACGTTCTTAACGTCTAGCTGAATAGCCTTCATGAATAGCCTTAATGAATTCCTTTATTTATTCACAACCAAGATATCCTGATAATATAGGACAACACAACAGCCATTGCTATGTCAACAAGTTGGAAGTACCAGAAATCATTTCTATGCCGGTTAGCCCAGACCATTCACCTCTGGGCAGAGGCTCATATGTTACATCCCAGTTCATTCCGTCCATTCAAAATGTGGAGCGGGATTTTCTGAGCAGGAGGAAAATTCTAACAGGGAGTGGTCATTGAATAACAGATTTTTCAGCTAATATAAACAGATGGGGCCCTCTCCAAGAGATCTAATAGCGTTGGAATTCAACTTCAAACTGAAGAATTCTGTTTCAGATATCCGAGTCGGAAGACGCTAGCAACAGAAGCCTGGATAGCGTGGAATTCAAGATAGCTTATATATTTCCCCCATTCTCTCTCATAGGACAAATTTGAGAAGACAGCCAAAGTATTAGCGGTGATTCCCCTATGGCCAAGAAGCCATGGTTTTCCTCTGCTGTTAGAGTTTGCGACCACGGATCCATTTTTCCTTCCAGTAGTACCCAACCTATTGAAGCAGGGACCAGTCAACTTTCCAGACCTGCCAGATTGTCTTTAGCGGCTTGGCTTCTGAACAGAATCTTTAAGGAGTCAGGCCTGTCGGAAGCTGCTGTCATACTCTTCTAGAATCCAGAAAGAAATCAATATCAGCAGCTATTTACAAAGTTTGGAATTCATACTTAAGGACATTATACTTACATTTCCCCAATCCAGTCCTGCAAAGTACCTAGGATGAGGACCTAAAATGCTAAGTCATCATTCTGGTACTTTACAAAGTCCTGCACTACTTACTTGTAATCTCCCTCGTCGCTCCGGTCGGATCCTCCCCACTGGCACTGTTAGTGACAATCCAGGAGGCAGCCAATAGGAAGACAAGCTCCTTGCAGAGCGCGTCTTCCATTGGCTGCCTTGCGACCTGTCACTCAAAGTGCAATGGGGAGGATCGGACAAGGCACGAAATTAGCGATTACCGTAATACTCGAGTATAAACCGACCCGAGTATAAACCGAGGTACCAAATTTCAGCTAAAAATCCTAATAAAAGTTGTTGACCCGAGTATAAACCGAGGTAGAAATGCCAACTCACTTGGCATTAAGATAATTGGAAACTACAACTCCCAGCATGCTTTATTAGCGGGGAGTTGTAGTTTCCAAACATCTTGAATGCAAGTGAGGGTGGCATTCAGATGTTTGGAAACTACAACTCCCAGCAGCTTTATTAGCTGGGAGTTGTAGTTTCCAAACATTTGAATGCCACCCTCACTTGGCATTCAAGATGTTGGAAACTGCAACTCCCAGCTAATAAAGCATGTGTGAGTTGGTAGTTCCAAACATCTTGAATGCCCCCTCCCCCCCAGTTCAGTTTGTACCTGTGGGTTCTCTTCTCCCTTGGGCTCTCTTTCCCTGTGGGCTCTTCTCCCTGTGGGCTCTTCTTCTCCCTGTGGGCTCTCTTCTGCTCTCTTCTCCCTGTGGGCTCTCTTCTCCCTGTATCGGCATTCTGGCAGGCATTCCGGCAGCGCGCGCTCATTCCTGTACTGGCGCGCCGGCTGACGTCACTGCCCAGCGCTGGGCTTGGCGCCGGCAGTGACGTCAGGCTGGCGCGCCAGTACAGAAAAAAGATCGCGCGGCTGCCGGAATGCCAGGTAAGCTCCTGACTCGAGTATAAACCGAGTCCGAGTTTTCAGGCTGATTTTTCAGCCTGAAAAACTCGGTTTATACTCGAGGAGTAATACGGTACATCAGCAAGGAGAGTTGCGGAAATTGCTGAGTTAAAATTTCAGAAAATTGCCTTCTATTTCTGGAAGATAGACTAGTTTTAGATTGATTAATCATTCAGGTAAAGTTTATCAGATTTCCATCTTAATGAAGAAATTGTCCTTCCATATTTTGTCAAAATCCATTTCGAGGAAGAACAAAAATGTAATTCTCTGGATGTGGCAAGTGTGTGAAAACTTACCTTAAAAAACAAGCGCTTCAGAAAGTGTGAAAATCTTCTGGTCCTGTATGCTGGCAAGAGGAAAGGCCAAAAACCTTCAAAGTCATCAATTGCCAGTGGATGATATCCTCTTATAAAAAGGCCTACATGGTGTCAGACCAACCTGTTCCCCCTGACATACGAGCTCATTCTACCAGGGCAATGGCTACTTCCTGGCCTCGAAGCGGGAGTTTTGATGCAAGATATATGTAAGGCAGCAACCTGGAGTTCTGTTCACACATTCTTTAATCATATAAGTTGGATTAGGGTCCTCTAAATTTGGAGTTACGGTTTTAGAGGCTGCCTTAACTTAATAAATTGTTTTTTGTCTATCCCATTATGTGACCACTGCCATTCAAGATCAGGAAACTGAAAATTCCATCATAACTTATCAGTAATTTTCATTTCCTGGACTGTATGGCAGTGGAATTTTCAGTTTTATTGATAATATATCAAAAAAATTTTTGACTACAGTTACCCTTACATTGCTGCCACAGAAATGGACTAGGAATGGGTAGGTCAGTAGGTGTGTATACTGTGTCTGAGTGGGTGGTATCCGTGTTTGTGTTTATGACCATGAAACCAGCTGTTTTTGATTGCTGGTACATGTAAACCTAAAAACCTTGAATTATCACATTTGAGGACTGTACCCCTTATAGTCTATGGGAAAAAATGTCCGAAATTTGCCGTTAACACTTCCACAAACTCCTTAGCTTGAAGGAAGAAGGATTTGATGCAGACTGATCACAGATACCCATGATTACTTCCAAACGCTTAGAACAAACTCCTTGATGAGTGTCTACCTAATGAGTTCCTTCAAAACTGTGTGCAAGTCTACCTAGAAGAATTGATGCTGTTTTGAAGGCAAAGTTGGTAATACCAAATATTGATCTGATTTAGATTTCTGTCAACTGTTAAAATAAACTATTAACAATGTTAACTGTAAACAGTGTAATGTGTTCTTAATTTAAGCATTTTTTCACACCATCTCACTTCTGCACAGTGTGGTATAATTTTTTCTAATACGTAATTGTTTATTGCAATGTCTATTAAATAATCTTGTATGATTAATAGATAACAGGTGTAGACTGGTGCTTTTTAATAATGCTTCTACCTTTCTCTTCCCTTTCTATTGTAGGACAGTGGCACAAGCGGTAAGTTTAAGAAGCAAACACTACATGGAACATTGTTATAGCATAAAATGTACCACAGAGAGCAATGGTAAATTGTAGAAAGCTGATTGTTTATAAAAAACAGAAGCACCACTAGGGGGCAATTGACCCCCGATCAGGATTTTATTTACCCTGGCTGCCTCATGGGCACAGTGGGCGGATGTAAAATGACGCATCAACTTTCTCTGTTATCCTAACACAAGGTACATATATTGGAAATAAAAACTAAACAAAAAGCCTCCATTTAATATTTTTTGTTTTAAAGAGCATGTCCACCCCAAAACAAGATTTTAGTTCCTGTAGAATCACAACCCCCCCCCCCTCTCCACCTAGAAACTGTTTTTCCTTATAGACCTCACCTCAGTTGGTCCATAGACTAGATATTCTCAAAGATGACAGGACACTAAAGGCTTACGGGAGATTCAATAATTGAGATCCCGTTACTTACCTTTGCCCGATCGCGATACCAAAACTGACGTAAACGGGATTACGTCCGAGTATTGACATCGCTGGAGGATCGGGCTAAGGTAAGGAGCGCAAACTTAACGCCTCCACGGGACTTACGTTAAGTTTCGCGCTACGAGGTAGTGCAAACGTAACGGCCAGGGGTTTTTTGGATCGTTTAGCACAGCGCTATTTCACAAAAACATTCGGAAATGGCGCTGTGCCTCTAAATTCCGTCCAAAAACCCAACAGTTAACCCGATTTTTTTTCGGGTTTAACGCTGGTGTTGAGACAGGAATAAAGGGGCTCATATTGAATCTGCCCCCTAGTTTTTTGCTCTTCTGGAAGGCCTGCAGTCCACTGCGATGTGATATGTGCGTTACGGCCAATAAAAGCATGTCACATGGGGGTGTTCCCATTCCGGGGTGAAATTTAGTAGAACAGGAGAACTGATCTAGGACGTGTAAAGTAAAACAATTTTGATTTGGGCGGGGGAGAGTTTATACAGGATACTAAAACTATGTTTTTGGGGGCGGACATGTTCTATAATCTACTTACCTTAGCACAGATAGATATAAAGCAGCTACTGGAAAATTCATTGCCATCTTTTCGTGGGTAATCGCACTGGCGCGCTATCTCACTGACCCTACGGGCAGGGGCCGACTACAGTGCATTTTCCGAAAGTGGTACTTGGTAGGAATAACAATAGAATGAAACTTCACGTACTCAGTGGGACTATTTCCTTTAAATTGAACTGATTGTTTTAATAAAGTGATATGAAAAAACAGGCGGTAAAGGGACATATGCCTACCTTATGTTCTTCAATCAACTGAGCAGGAGCATGGAAGGAAGGTGAGGTTATATTACCTTACTCGCGAATCACCTTCGGCAGAATATAGCGTGCATTAGCATGTATGCTCGCTATGTTAAAGGAGTGGTCAGGACTTGTCACTTCAGCTGCCGGTTGGATGCAAGTAAGGTAAAATTAGACTCCCTTTGTTCCAGGCTCACTGTACAGTGATTGAGAACGGGAAGGTTAGGCACAATAGTCCTTTTCCTCAGTTTGTTCAATCAAGCATTTAAAAGGAATAATGACTTTTGCAGTGCAAACTATTCTTAAAGGAGTTTCTGGGGTATAGTTTTTGGTAATAAGTAGGGATGGCCGGTTCGCGGGATCTCGACACCGATCCGCTGCGGATGTATCCTTTCGCGGAAGGTGAATTTTTCCGGATTTCCGCCTTCCGACTTCCGATTCGGGGTTTTCGTACTTTCGAAAAATAAAGGATTTCTCTTATTTACAGAAATAAGTAGTTTTTGAAAATTTTGCGAAATTACGAGGATGATCGTATTTTGAAAATACATAATTTTTTGCGGATCCTCGAGCGGACCGGATTTTGCGATGTTCGTACATCTCTAGCAATAAGACAGGTAAAAACATCACCACAGAATGATGGGGCCCTATAATTCCTGCTCTTAAAAAAACATCTGAAATATAGATAATTAGTGACATTTGGTGGCTACATGTTTTCAGACAAAGCTAGATTTGTTTGTTGTGGGTGGGCCATGCCTATGGTAATTGTCAGGAAAAATGTGTAGAGTTGACTTGGTAAGAATGGGTTAACTATTCCATTAGTTCTTAGGCTGACCATAACATCTCAATCGCCACCTGGAACAGGTCAATGGTTTATATTACGGATAGTCAAGCATGGAACCAGGACCCTTTTCCAGACAATGGGGCCGAACCGTGCATATGGAATTCTCTTCAGCTAGGGGTCTGGTGGGTACTAAGAGGTCATTTAAGGACAAGTACTATACATGTAAAATATTGTATTTCGGTATTGAATGGTGTAAGACAGAAACCAATGTGGTAATTTGTAAATATAATAATATGCCCAAATAGGATACCCACATGGAGACCTATTCCTTGCCAAGGTGAGATATTAAATTGGGAAATATGGATTACACACAGGTCAGGGTTTGGTATTGAGGAATTGATAAATCATAAAGGAGAGGACATGTGATCAATATCCACTACAATAAATACATACATTATATGGAGTCTGCCCTAAATGAGGGGGATGAGCTTTTGGCTAGTCGTAAATCTGGGACATTCTGGACACTCCCACCTCATGGTTGGAAGGGCGTAGTTACAACAAATAGTTTAAAAGTCCTTGTAGTCCAAAATATGTTGTTCATGACTTGGGGACATGCTAAAAACGTGTTGTAGGACCCAATGTTTCATCCTGCCAGGATCACAGGAACTTTCTAGTGAGTAGGGTCTGTGAATAGTTTTATCCTTTTTATTTGTCTTATAACGTTGTACTAGTGTATGTCATTTTTTATAACACATTTTATTTTATTTTGTATTATAGCACTGCCACCTTTGGAATGATTAAATCTAAATTAATAGTTTGTTCTTTGATTGCTTAAAAGAAACTCGTTTAGGCCTATGATAAGTTTATATGTTTTGAATGAGTGTCGCAGTGTATAAATGACTAATTAACTCTGTGACGCTGGAAGGACTGATGCTAATAACCAGTTAGTACTGGACGTCGAATGGATTTGCTAGTGTTAAACCATTAGCTGCCAGGACAGGGGTGTGGCTATAGTCAGTGAGAGTCAAGAGGGGTTTAATGTGGTTTGGGGGTCTTAAGCCGTAACTTAAAGGGTGGCAGCGAATACCGATTATATGTTCAGAATCACGTTGCCTAGAACCTGGCGTGCGGGAACAAATTGGCTGGCAGCGGGTGGGATGAATTATTTTATTAGAGCATTCGTGCTGGATAAGGTATTTAAACCTGTTACTTAATAGAACGTGATCCTTGCGAGGGATATCAGTCTTCAAAGACAAAACCTCAGTGTGCATTTTTTTTTAAAAAAAAGACAACGTAAAACAGTTTTTCCCTTCCTTCTCTGTTTTATCTTCCTATCTTTCATTTGGCAAGGTTAGACTGAGGATGGCAACCTTTCAAGAGACAAACCAAGGAAGGTCCTGATCAAATCTCTGTGGGAAAGAGGTTATTTGTGTCTGGACAAGTCCAAAGGAGCTGCTGATAAGGGCATTGTTGGAGAGTGGACCAGGAGCAGCAGAACTACACAACTGAGTGGGAAAGCGATTGTGGATTTTAGCTATCCCAGAGAGGAATGTTAACTTGGATTATCTCAGCATGAGGAATACTACGTTGCAGGAACACACTTTTCCCTGCAAAGGATATTTACAATTGTTGGGTTCAGATGGACCCACAGCTACGTCTCAATGATCTTGCAGTCATCAGGAGAGGGAGGCAGCCGCAGCAGCGCGGAAGAGGCAAGCCCCCCCAGAGGGAGAGAGCTGAAACGGCAAGCCCAGCGGGAAGCAGCTGAACGGCAAACACACGGTGAAATGGAAGCCAGCAGCAGCTGAAGGCAGGCAGACGTGCATTTTCAACTGGAGTTAGCAAACGCCAGCCACAAGACCCAGTCTCCACAGTCCAGTGAGTTCCAGGAGAGAGGGTCCCCGTTTGCTTTGAATGGTTCACCCAGTCTTCCTGTCATGGGAAATGATAGCATTGGACACTTTTTTGTTAGTTTTGAAAAGTGATGCAGACAGATCAGGACACAGGAGCAGTGGGCAAGATACTTGAACTGGATTAAAAGGCAAAGCCTTAGAGGCCTTGTGAACTACCAACCAGAGATGATGGGGACTATGAGGCATTGAAAACAGGCTCGATTAAGAAGTTTAACTCACGCCAGAGGCGTATCGCAAAAAAGTGTATGAGCATTGCAGAGAGGTCCCACTGAAGCTACTCAGATGTGTGAGTAGATATGAGAAACCAGTTTTCGGCCAGTGGATTAAAGGAGTCAGTTACCAAATTTGAGGAGTGCGAGGATCTTATGGTAATGGATCGTTCCCTTAAATCTGTCCTCGAGTAATGTGCGACAGTTTTATTGGGATCGGGAGCCAAAAAACAGCGCAAAAGAGCCGAGAGGAAGTCGCAGACACCTATGCACGCCACAGGGTGCCAACATATCCACAAAGGTCCAACGTTACAAAGATCACCAAGTGGAAGGATCGTCACCCCGGGAAGCCGCACCGTCAGAATGTCAAGGCGGGTGAGAATTTGCTGAAAGGCCAGTCGTGCGAGTAAAAACCCAGGAGATCACGCAGAGTTTTATATGTAACCAAGACTGGGACATGTAAGAGCTTCCTGTCCAGAAAGAAGGGGAACCAGTGTCACAGTCCAATCCCGTGGTTAATGCTCGTATCTGGGAAGACAGAGAATTCTATGTCATCATATGCAGACTTGGACTGTGGCGATAAAGTCCCAGGGCTTACGGATTCAGGAGCTAACTTGTCTCTGGTGCGCCCAGAGGATGATTAACTTTGGGGACATTTCCGGGAAGACTTATGGGTACAAGGGAGTGGTGGGAGTCATCCAAGGGTGACCTGTGGATCTAATGTTATATTGGATTGGGGTGTGGGAGAGAGGTCTGAGGGACAGTGGGGATATTACTAATGAAATCCTGCGATGTGTTATTGGGGAAATGATTGGCGGAATGTCTCTGCTTTGTGCCAAATGATACCGGTCTCACTAGGTCCAGCGCCGCTGAGTGTGACCCACCCACTGCATCAAAAAGGGAAACAGGTTAAACAAGGGGCAAGGGTAACGGGAGGGAGGGCATGAGAGACACAGGCAGGTGTCAGGTCAGTACCAGAACCAGTATTGCCTACTGTGTGAAGAGGAGAGAGAGGGGGATCCCCCAGTTCACTCTCTGGTAGAGTCAGATAGTACTGTAGGCAGGGATTGTCACAGTAGTGGGAGGGGGATGAGAGACCAGAGAGGTGTCGTCAGTGCTCAGAACCATTGGACTTCACAGTGTGTGAATGTAGAGGGGGAGGGAAGTATACCCAGGGGTTGATGTTCTGGGTAAAGTACCCGTAAGTGAAGAGGAGTTTCCAGAGGAGGATCCCTGATACCTGTGCCCAACGACTGAGCCGGCGATAGCAGTCCAGGAATTAGGAGGAGTGTGTGGGCGAGGTGGTAAGGACCAAAGCAAGGGTCCTAAGGATGTTTCCACTCAGACTGAGGGAGGGAGAGGGTAGCTGTGGGCATGCGGTAGCGGCATAGTACAACCCCTCAGGGGTGGGGGAGAAGGAAAGAGTAAGGTTTTTAAGAGGGACAGCTAACAGAGCTAGGAGTGTCCCAGGTAGAATGGAACAGAAGGGGAAGCTATCCCTGGGACCAAACCATACCAGGTAAACAGTCCCTGTTGTCCCAGTCTAGAGGGAGCAGGGATATGGTGAGCAGGACAGGAAGCAAGTTAAGGGTAAGAGTGACAGTTCTGTACGGAGTTTAGACCAGGGATGGGGGAACTTAGCCACAGGATACAGGTAGCAGTGAGGATAAAGGAGGATCTGTTCCAGCAGGGAGTGTGTCAGAGGGAGGACAGATGCCTGAGGTAGGAGTGGTCAGGGTACAGTCCCCTACCTATCAATGTTCCTCCAGGTGTACAATACAGAACTGTACCTTCAGCACACAGAGGGGTCCCACAGATGGTAAGTATGGGTGGTTTCCATCTATATCAGAGTGTGTACAGACTGGACATAAGAGGTTAACCAGTCTACTTTGGGTGAATGACTGTGAACAAACCCAGTTCTCATAAACCACAGTAAAGAGGATGTGGGTTTTGTAAATGGCAGTGGAATCATATCTGGAGCAGCAATATGATTTACTTCACCCGAAACCAAGCGGGATGACAGGTGGATATTCGTTGTATCGAGGAACCACCTGATTATGGCGCAGTAGGAGTGACCGTGTAATGTCCCCCGTGACGCCATATTTAAAAGAGGGAGCGGTTGCAGAAAATGTGCAGAGTGACGTGGTAAGAATGGGGTTAACTATTCCTATTAGTTCATTAGGACCAATAAACATTCCATTCCACGGAACAGTGCCTATTTGTGTATATACGATAGTCAAGCTGGGACCAGATTCCTTTTCCAGACAATGTGGGGGCGCGAATCCGTGGCATCTGGAATTCTCTTCAGCTATGGGTTCTGGTGGGTACTAAGAGGTCATTTTGTTACGGACAAGTCAACATGTAAATAATTGTATATTCGGTATTGAAGGTGAAGGACCAGAAACCAATGTACATTGTAAATAAACATATGCCCATTAATAGGATACCCAACTATGTGAGACCTTATTCCCTTGCAAGGGAGGTTATTAATATGTGGGAAATATGGAGTACACACAGGTAATGTTTGGTATGGAGGAATGATAATTAATAAAGGAGAGGAAATGTGATCAATATCCCAATACAAAAGTACATATCATACATTTATATGGAGTATGCCTAAATGAGGGGAAATGAGTGCTTTTGGCTAGTCGTGAATTCTGGAGACATTCCTGGACACTCCCACCTCAGTAGTGGAGGTGCGTTAGTTCGACAAATAGTTTAAAAGTCTTGTAGTCCAAATAATGTTGTCATACGTGGGGACATGCAAAAAAACGGTGATGGACCAAGGTTTCAGCTGCCCCAGGACACAGGACTTCTTATAGGAGTAGGGTCTGTGCATAGTTTTATCCTTTATTTTTTCTATAATGTGTACTTGATGTATGTCATTTTTTATAACACCATTTTATTTTATTTGATTTAGCACTGTCCACCTTTTGAATATAAATCTAAAATTTAATAAGTTTGTCTTTGATGCTCTAAAAGAACTCAGTTAGCCTCTGATAAGTGTTATGATGTGTTTGAATGGGAGTGTGCAGTGTAAATGCTATATTACTCTGTGACTGCTTGTGAAGGACTGATGCTAATTAACCAGTTAGTTACTGGAGGAATGGGTGGTGTTAACCATTTAGCTGCCAGGGACAGGGGTGTGGCATGTCAGTGAGAGTCAAGAGTGGGTTTGGGGCGTCTTTAAGGCCGTAACTTAAAGTGGTGGCAGCGAATACCGATTAATTAGTCAGATCACGTGCCTAGCGAACTGGCGTTCGTGACAGTAATATACAGTATAGAACCGGAAATCCAATAAGTGCTAAATACTAGCATGCATACATACATACATAATGATGGCATGCAAATTGGTAAAATAAATACATATGTGCATAATGATGGCATGCTGATTGGTATAATAAATACATACATAATGATGGCATGATGATTGGTAAAATAAATACATACATAATGATGGCATGCCGATTGGTATAATGATAATACATACATAATGATGGCATGCTGATTGGTAAAATAATTACGTACGTACATAATGATGGCATGCAGATGGTTATATAATTATGTACGTACATAATGATGGCATGCTGATTGGTATAATAATATGTACGTACATAATGATGGCATGCAGATTGTATAATAATTACGTACGTACATAATGATGGCATGATGCAGATTGGTATAATAATTACATAGGTACATAATGATGGCATGCTGATTGGTATAATAATACATAGACAATGATGCATGCTGATTAGTATAATAATTACATAGGTACATAATGATGGCATGCTGATTGGTAGAATAATATGTACATACATAATGATGGCATGAGATGGTTTAATAATTAAATAGGACATATGATGGCATGCTGATTGGTATAATAATTACATACGTACATAATGATGGCATGCTGATTAGTATAATAATTACATAGGTACATAATGATGGCATGCTGATTGGTATAATAATTACGTACGTACATAATGATGGCATGCAGATTGGTATAATAATTACGTACGTACATAATGATGGCATGCAGATTAGTATAATAATTACATAGGTACATAATGATGGCATGCTGATTGGTAAAATAATTACATATATAATGATGGCATGCTGATTGGTAAAATATATACGTACATAATGATGGCATGCTAATGGGTATAATGATATGTACATAATCATGGCATGCTGATGGGTATAATAAATATGTACATAATGATGGCATGATGATTGGTATAATAAACAGCAGTGATGCAATCAGTAAAAACAAACAGTGGGACATGCAAATCTCTCAGGTGGTGAACAGGAGGAAATAGAAGGATGACATGCCAAATCCATTAGAAAGCTAATGCAGAATAAACATACAATCAGAGATTCTCTTCTGTCAAATGACTATTCAGCACTGGTTTCTGGTTGTTTGCCCTAAGCAAGTCTCCCCTAGTGCTCCCTTCCCAACCTCTACTTCCAGCCTCATGTCTTTGCGGTAGATAAGAAAACTCATCCAAGAAACTAGACTGGTATCGCCTATTGAAACTATGGCCTTGTCTTTTAAAAGAAAAAACACTTGAATGGCACCTTCCACACTCTCAGTGCCCTAGCAGGTCGCCAATGCCTAGAAAAGGCCCTTTTATTATA
Source organism: Hymenochirus boettgeri (assembly GCA_019447015.1). Taxonomy (NCBI): domain Eukaryota; kingdom Metazoa; phylum Chordata; class Amphibia; order Anura; family Pipidae; genus Hymenochirus; species Hymenochirus boettgeri. The sequence continues at coordinate 21,669 of JAACNH010003331.1, forward strand.
GTATTACAAGATCTTTATTGTTTAAAGAGATATAAGAATCAAACAAAAAAGTTTCATTGTGATTTCTAAAACAAAATTTCATTAAATCAGGGGTGCCCAACCTGGCCCGTGCCGCCCCCATGCTCTGTCCATGCCACAGGCGTAACCCCAACCCTATTATGCTCATCTCCCACCCACACTGCGCCCTTGCCAAGGCCACCCAGGGGAACGCAGTTTGGGAGTCACTGCCTTAAATGTTAAAATTTTATATTTAATGTTTAGATGCCACAGAAGTATCTACTTCCAGTGGCCATGGAGACATTCATTTCAATTCTGTGATACTAAAGGGCATGTCCACCCCAAAACTAAAAATTTAACCCCTTACTGGCCACATCAATTAGTTTAAACCTTAGTTTAAAATCCTTCCTTACATTCCTGCTCAAAATAGCCCCCCTCCAAAGTCCAGGAAACTGCTGTGTAGGAGCAGGTGTGACTCATGCTGTGCCTAAAGCTAGGTAACACACAGTACAGATTTCTGAAAGATGACAGACAGGATCTGCAAAGATCCTGTCTGCCATCTTTCAAAGATCTGCATACACACAGCGCGGCCGATGGAAATTTTCGGCCTTTCCCGAACGAGCGTACGGCCGACCCGATCGTTCGCGGCCGCGCGCTCGTTCGGGAAACGAACGTACACACAGTAACGATAAAGCCCCGATACCGTCGGATCCGACGGTATCGGGGCTTTATCGTTACTGTGTGTACCCAGCTTAAGACTTCCTCAACCTCGTCAAGGTTGATTCATGCTCAGTGCAGCCCTCCCCCCTCCTCTCCCTCCCCTCCTCCCGTTTTCTCTCCCTCCCCCTAACATTAAACCCTTTGGTATGCGGTAGGGTATGCTCCCCAGTCCCAACCGCATTAATAAATTGTTAGAAAGTCCCCCAATTTTACTTACCTTCCCTCTTTCCTCCGCTGTTTAGAACTCCTGGCAGCCGCGACCGTGATTGGCTGCCTCTCCGCCAATCACGGACGCGGCTGCCGGTCCCGCCCCTGATTGCAATTCCATGCAAGCAGAGGGCCGGAACACTGGGGCGGAGGAGAGAGGGAGGTAAGTAAGAATCGGGGGACTTTCTAACAATTATATTAATGCGGTTGGGGGGGGAGCATGCCCTACCACATATCAAAAGTTAAAGTTGGGGTGGACATGCCCTTTAAAGGGAAAATAAAGCTGAAATGTCATTCCTGCATATTATGTAAGGCAATAGTAAAATGGCTTCTCCAGAGACTTTTAGCCTTATCAAAATTCTATGCACAAGCCTCCTATTATCAGGAGTGGGCCCTTGCATGTGTTGATGGCAGGGTGTAGCTGAGCTACCACTCTTGGTTGAATGCAATAAATGGGTGCCATTGGTTCTTGAACTTAAACAGTATTTTATTATTAACAGGACAATATTAATAAAGCATTGCAAGTAGCACAATAGAGGTGACATAGCATGGCACATATATCATATAAATAAAAACCAGAGGGAACAGAAACAGCATAAAGAATAATCAGCTTGTTAGTGCCACCCAACTCTCACGTCACTGTGTGGAATCTTCTCTCCCTGCATCTGGCACTATGTCCCTATTCTTGGGTGGTATACCCAGGACTCTAGTCCTTACAATCTCTTGTTGGAGCTCATGCTGCTCACTAGCTACCCTACTAGTATCACTCCTGGAGTGATCTATATCAGTGACTATTCTCATACTAACTGGGCCTACCGGTTATCTAGGTCCCCGGGCTCTCCCTATCCTTCGGGGAAAACTACAGGAAGTAAAAAGAGAGCACATGGTTGATCTCCTTATTATAGTTTTACACAGCGACCCCTACTGGCCAAATCCTGCCAGAACAAGAAGACTAAAGGGAACTAGTTTACTAGTTCCCTACAACTAATACCTTCAGGCACATTTGATTTCCCCAGACTTACTTGTTGCCATTTTGTTTCCCATTTGTCCATGAAAATTTCTCATTTTCAGTGCCAACACAACATGATTTTTCTGGTGCTGCTTCTGTTGTGTCACGAATAGAGGTGTTTGCATATTCACATGCATACACGTGATGTTATTGTGTGTGTGGCACATACTTTTAAATATTGGGAGTGGTCCCACAGCATCTTCTCTGTGACAACTGGAGAGAGGTTTAAGTGCTTGAAAAAACAAACACCTCCATTAGGGCTAAGCCACACTGGTGTGTTTTAACGAGCGTGATCCACGCTGCCGTGTGTTGCGCTAATCAAAGCACATGCGATCCGCAACATTGTGCATGGCAACACACATAGCGCACGCGATCGCTACAAGCGTTACAGTGTGGCCTCGGCCTTACTGAACAACAGGACGCAGCACAGTTAAAATCACTTTGTATTGGCGCAGAGTATCAATAAAGCTGAGGCCACACTGCGATGCACACGCCATTGCGCAATAAAAAGCAAGATCGCATGTGCTCTGATAAGTGGATCACAGCACAACGCATGGCAGCGCACATAATGTATGGAAACCCTGATTAAACAAGCAGCATTTTATAGTAGTTTTAATCTAAATGGGTGAAATCTATAATAATATATCTATGAAACCGAACGTTTGGTTTAACTAAGCAGGACAAGATATACAAGGAAAAGTTGTTTTGAGCCTTTACTTTTATTCAATAACAAGTTATGTAACTGGTTACAAGCCCTGCATGTCATCAGCCTAATGATGTCATATGACGTTTTCTATGTGACGTAATGTGCATTTTGTTTTACAGAGTGGAGTGTTTACCTATAACATTGAAGAAGGATTTCATGCCCACACTTTAGTAACAATATATGGAAAAGTGAATGCAAATATCCAAACAAGGTAAAGAGACCATATTTACTAGCTATTAATATTAGATTCTTACTCTAATTGAAAATAATTCAATTAGAATTTAGATATTCAGGAAAGGTTCATCCATGATAATTTGGGTGATCATTCTATTGACAAATGTATAAAAGTATGGCATTTTGGATTGGATTTAATGCCACAAAATAAAAACAGACTGTAAAAAACATGGGTGGGTAGATAAAATTTTAAAGGACATGGCCAACCCTTATCTTTATGAGCTCACACAGCTGAACTCAACCTGCACTCCAACATCTTAATTCTGGGTTGTTCTGCCTCCTCTCAAAGCGGTGCGAGCTCTTTGCACAAGGGGGCAGCCCAGTCAGCAGCGGTCATTCATTGAAATTGATGTCATCCGTCATACTCTGATTGACTGTTGTGGCCAGTAGAAGTTGTCAAAGAGGATGGAGGAGCAGGGTGAATATCTCAGTTCAGGAGCCATAAAATAGTCCAAAAGGGTTGGTCACTATCTCTCTATTACATGGCTTGCTTGTGGTTAACTTCACATAACTCACTCAGCTGCCGCAAGCAGGGAGCTACGGTTGGAATAACTGATATTATATGGTTTTTATGAATTTAACTCCATTTAGGAATGCTGTGACTGGCAGTCTCCTGAACTGGCTCCATTTGATACCGCATGACTATCTTAACTAAATCCCCAGTCATGGACACTTGGGCAGCAAGGCAGAAAATGGTTCTCTCTTCTCTGACTGACAAACACCAATCCCTTTTATATAATTAAAAGTATATGTGGGGTTTTACACGCATATAGCTTATTAAAGGACCAGTAAATTGCCCCAAACCCTATTTTAAAAGTAATTTTTCCCACATTTACTATAATTATATAGGAAGTTGGGTATTATTCCTACCTCCCATTTCTGTTTACTGTTTAATGAGAAATTCCGGTCAGCAAAATACCACTAGTTTGCTGTCCACCCGTTTACGATTCTAAATTCACTGTTTGACAATTACAAAATGTCTGTTTTTCTGTTTTTAGCTTTGCTGTCAATTTCTTAGGTGATTCTCCCAAAAACTATTTTCATTTCAACCCACGATTTGGGGCCCCCCGGAAAATTGTGTTTAACACCATCAGCAATAGTAACTGGGAAAATGAGAGAGATTTTTGATAATCCCATGAAACCTGGTGACAGTTTTAAGGTAAATCAGAATAAAGTTCTAATGTTTACTAAAATTATAAATTTATGATCTTTTGACTGGGAATACAATTCTACATAAAGCGTGCACAAGCATTAAAATAGTAAGACAGAAATGTTTTATGTGCCGTGTTTTGGTTTTTGTATTTCTTCTGGTTCTGCATAAGGCAGTAAAGAAAGGGTTAATCCTTATGCACACCATGTGACAGGACCCTAAGCATCCAGTTTAAAGGACAACTCCATCCTCATAAGAACATCTTTAGAAAGAATGGCCTCTTAAAATATGTTGATATATCATAGTTGTCCTATGAATTCATTACTGTATGCCTTCTATGCTTCTGGATGCCTCATGGAAACTGAGCAATTAGAAACCTGTACTGAGCCTGTACTGAGCCTGGGCATGCTCAGAGAGAGGCAGACAGGGGATTAACATTCAGTCATTGGCTGTGATGTGAACTGTCAAATCCATAACCAGGAGGAAGCAGAAACAGGGGAAACAGGACATTTGCATGGGATTCAGGTTAGACTTATATATTTCACATTTCAAACTATTACAGTTAAGGGTTTTGGGGGGTGATTTACCTGTATGTAACTTTTTATTATGGGGCTGGACTTGCCCTTTAAAGTCATCCTTATCTGCATCACTACTTGTGCCCTTGTGCATTTTTTCATGTTTAGGCTGAGGCCCCACTACATGCACCGTTGCTTGCGATTGCATGTGCGATTCTGGTGCATGGTAGCGCGTTGTTCCGCGTTGTGCATGCAATTTTGCTATTTGAATTACGAGACGCATGCGTTTGCGCAAAAAAACCCTCAAAAAAACTGGACAGTAAGTGTTGCTCTAACTCATGAATCTCTGGTTTGTAAACTGAGCCTTGAACCAAAGTTGTCTGACTATGACAGAAATTCCACCCAGTAGCTATATTAAGTGGCAGTGAATAGCAAATCAGAGCCAACAATATTTCTTAATGGACCCATGAGTTACTTTGACATACAATGGGCTTTCACTCTAGCTGCTGGAATAAGGAAGATACAAGGTCCAAAGTTGGACGAAATAGTAGCAACTTCACGATGCCGAAAGTACCTATGGCCTTAGCTCCGCTTCCCTACACACAGCCATGGCATGTAGAATTGCTGCTACATGATAAAAAGGAAGTGATGACACATGCTCTGATGTCACTGAAAGGTGACAGAGCTAGAAGTTATATTGGTGTCTCGAAGCATTTCTTTATTTCCATTATAGCAGACACCAATGGATGAGATGAAAAGTTATTAAAGCCATTTATATTTCCCTTTAATTTATTTACCACAACTTAAAACTAAACTAAAAACAATAATTATCAGTTAACCATTCATTATATACCAAACCTCCAAAAAAATTGTATCTATCTTAAGTAGGAGTATGTTAAAATTTCTAGAAAAACATGCAGACGTCTACAGAATGCACATTCTTTTATTTGTTCCACAGAATGTTGGCCCCAGCTTGCCTAAACCTCCAGGCTGCTGGAAAGGTTCTCACATGGCTTACGATGTTGTGTCTGGGAAGAGTTTTCTTCCCAGAACATGGCTCTCATTACCTTTAGCTTAGAAAGATCCAGCAACCAAATGTAGCACACTGGTTGCTGTATCAGCCCTTATGTAAAATAGGAATATCCTCCAAAACCTCCACTTTAGTGGATACATTGATATCACCTCAACTACGGACCAGTGCAGCATAGCAAATGCTGCCTACGCTAGTACTGTATCTCCCCAAACTGACAGGTCTAATAAACAGGAAGTCAGTAACTTGTAAATAACATCACCTGACATATGGTGTGGGGGGGGGGGGGGGGCGGGAAGTAGGCAAGAAAGTTTTTTTAAAACAATATCCTTTAGCACCTATTATTATTTTTTTTAAAATTCCTAAAAAGACAAATTTGTTCTATTATGATAAATCATCAACATAAGATAAGTCAAGATATTACCACACTAAATTCTACACTATCCTGTCTATCTATAACAAACCCCACAGTGACTTTTATACTTAAAGGTGTATACTTATACATGTATCGATTTAAAATAACATTATATTACATCATTTCGTTAACTTTCCCTATCTCCAGGCCAGACAAGCAGTTTGTTAGGTTTGTGCAAATTATCCTCCCTACAGTTCCATCTAAACACAACAGAAATCAAAAACATTGCAATTTCCCGAGAACATACATCATTGAGGTATATATATATATATATATATATATATATATAGTGTCAGAAAAAAACGGAGGCACTCACAGGACTTCTCGAACAGCGTGGTTGTTCTGAAGACGGCCCCATTGATGGGGCAGAAACATGTAAACCATCACGCTTGATTAAACACCACACTGTTTGAGAAGTCCTGTGAGTGCCTCCGTTTTTCTGACACTGTACAAGTTTGGATAGAGCATCCAGGCTGTTGATCCTATGGAGTGCTCGCTGCCGACGACCTTTGTATATATATATATATATATATATATATATATATATTAACGTATATATAGGGACCCCATGATGCATGTACATGTGTTTTATATGACACTAGCAGAGTACCAAGTGTTGCCTGTTTTTCCTAAATGAAATCCTGTCAAACTCATCATTTCTTAGCAGGGCAATCACTCGATTTGCCATCTGATGGCAGCACGAAGGTCAGATAGAATCCTGTGTGGATCTAATTTATCATACCCGACACCGAACCCCCATCTGCAAAACCGTTATCCCCACCTATTCTACAGCAACTTTGCTGGTGGGTTCTATAACCTCACCCGACCCACAAGTAGTCAGAACCGCAACCGACCTGCACCCACAAGCTTTCCAAATGAACCCAACTGCAACCCATTCAAAACCACTGTAGTCCGATCTCATCCTAAATTAACATAGGTAATCAACTCATTCACCAGCAGATGGCAGCACAAAGGTGAGATCTCATCCCCAATGAACATACAGGGGATCAAAAAAAAAGGATAATATGTGGTTTATAAAAGTTTAAAGTATCTTTTTAATGGGTCCTGAAAGGTGTGTATGTCATCTCATTAATATCGTGCCAACGTTTTATACGCTTTTCAGAAACATACATACACTTTGATATAATATTAATATATATATATATATATATCCCCTATATTATATAATTATATAATATCTCCATAGTAGATTGCATGAGTTTTTAGGAGCTACCAATGTGGTGGGGGTATAGGTTATTACATATAGGAAAGGTGTATAAGAGTAGTGTACTACTATACCACTATTACCAATGACCATCAGTAAATGTATATAAAGAATAGCACTGACTTATATTAGGTACAATACAAAATATACAAATACATACTTACTTACAGAGCTGAGATCCCTATTTCAAAATGGAATGGTCAAATGGCATCTTAAACCACACCCCCGTGTCTGCTCCAGTCAAATGAAGTGTAATCAAAAAAAGCTTCTGTCGCGGACACGGATTTGTGTGAGTATTTTGTTGTCGGTTAATTCTCTGTAATTGTGTATTTCTCTTTGTGTGTATGTTGTTTTGGTTTTTTGTTAAGCGCGTGAACTTACTTATTTTCTGTTCAGTAATTTGTTATACTTTGTTTTGTTTTGTTGTTTTTGGTTTTATTTTTGGGGTATTGATGTTGCTGAATTTCTTTTTGATGTATGGTATTGTCCCTTGAGTTTTGGTTTTGACTGTAGTGTATTGTCTGTCATGTGCTTGTGAGTGTATAAAGATTTGTTGGAGTGGTTGTGATGTGTATTGTAATGGACAGATACACCAAGGCTCCTTATATACCACTTCAAGCCGCAGGTAGTGTCAGTGAGTAATAAAAGACATGTCATCCCTGCTCTCTATGGCTAGGAGGAGAGAATGTATATATATATTATAATATATATATATATATATATATATATATATATATATATATATAGCAATAAATCCAGAAAGAGCGACCTTCTGATGACGGCCCTGAGGGCTGAAACACGTTAAGGCACAAATAAAATCGGTGGGGATTGGAATTTGAAAGTCCCTTTGAGTGCTCTTTCTTTGGATTATTGCTGGATGTGTACTAAGTAGCACCGGGGCATCGTTAAGTGGTGAGTGGAGTGCGGTCATAGTGACTGTTAATATATATTAAACCCAATACAGACCAGTAAATACAAAGCTGAGGGACAGTGACTATCAACAACTGTACATGGTAATAAAAATAACACAGTGCCCTTGCATTGCCTATATTATCTAAAGGCTGGTACACACGTTACAATTTT
>JAACNH010003332.1:0-29957 GCA_019447015.1 Hymenochirus boettgeri
CTATACTTACCTTTCTCCCCGGTGCATCTGAATCCAGATGTCTTACCTTTAACTCCTCCAGATTTGTGAGCTCAATGTGAGCTTGTGCAACTGTAAAGCAGGTTAGCTGGGCCACCACTGTAAGTCATTGACTAAAGAAAAGAGTTCGAAGAAGCAGAGGAGTTCAAGTTAAGATATCTGGATTAGGGAGGTAAGTATAGCAAATACTGGTATTGGGGGTAACTTACAAACAACAACCGATTCTAACTGTGATGACATAGCTAACACACGAGGATATCTGATGACATAGCTAAACTAACGCGATTATAACTGATGACATGCTAAACAACAGTTAATAGTCTGATTGACATAGCTAAACACCGATAATACTGGACATAGCTAACCCCCGATTATCACTGATGACATAGCTAACACCCGATTAATAACTGATGATAGCTAAACACGGATTATAGTCTGATGACTAGCAAACACCAGATTAATAAACTGATGACATGCTAAAAACAACATTATACGTGATGACATAGCTAAACACACCCGATATATCTGATGACAACACTAAACACCCGATTACTGAGACACTAACCACGGACTGACCCACAGCTAAACAAAAACAACCCTGAGTATACCTGATGACACAGCTAAACAACCACGATTATAACTGCTTTTTTGAGACTAACAGAAACCCCGATTACTAACTGATGACATAGCTAGAACACCGATTACAACGGATGACATAGCTAAACAACACGATTATGAACTGATGCCAATAGCTTAAACAAACCGTTATAACTGATGACATAGCTAAAACCGATTAAACTGATGACATAGCTAACACTGATTAATAACTGATGACAATCTAAAACCTATAGATATCTAAACACGATTATAACTGATGAACATAGCTAAACACTGAATTCATACCTGATGACATAGCTAACACTGATTATAACTGATGACATGCTAAACACTGATTATACTGGAAAGACATAGCTAAACACTTATTATACACTGATGACATAGCTAACACGATTATACATGACCATCCGACTAAGCTAAACCCTTGTATAATACTGATTACATAGCTAAACACTGATTATAATAGATAATTAGCTAAACATCTAATTATATTGATTAATACTAGCTAAAACACTGATTATAACATAATTTACATTTAACGTTCCGCTAAACACTGATTTTAACTGATACATAGCTAAACACTGGATACTAAACTAGCGTAACACTATACTGATGCAATAGCAACACTGATTATAACTGATGACCAGCTAAACACGATTATAACTGATGACATAGCTACCAATAGTGGTATTATCACAATGGAAGCATACATATTTGAAGCTCTAACGGGGCGGGCCTCCTTTCCCCTCTTGTGGCAAGCTCTAGCCTTCTATTTATATATTTATGTACTGAACTATCTATGTATTTATCCGCTATTCGTCATTACTTATTACTGTAAAAGCGCTGCGTCCGCCAAAAGTGGGCCTTTATAAATAACAATACATACATACTGTATATCTGTATTTTTATATGAACAGCGCTGGTGTACCCAGTGGCGCATATAAAACATATACATACGTATAATCTGTATTGTTATAATGTGTCAGCGCTGTGTCCCCAAGTGGCGCTATATAAATAACATATACTACATACTGTATAATCTGTATTGTTATATATGTACAGCGTTGTGTCCCCAAGTGGCGCATTAAATAAACTATACATACAATACTGTATAATCTGTATTGTTATAATGTACACACGCTGTGTCCCCAAGTGGCGCTATATAAATAAACATAACATACTGTATAATCTGTATTGTTTATAATACAGCGCTGGCCCCAAGTGGCGCTATATAAATAAACATATACATACATACTGTATATCTGGTATTGTTATAATTGTACAGCGCTGTGTCCCCCAGTGGCGCTATATAAATAAACATATACATACATCTGTATAATCTGTATTGTTTATAATGTACGCGCTGTGTCCCCAAGTGGCGCTATATAATAAACATATACATACATACATACTGTATAATCTGTAATTGTTTATAATGTACAGCGCTGCGTCCCACAGTGGCGTATATAATAAACATATACATACATACTGTAATTAAATCTGTATTGTTATAATGTACAGCGCTGTGTCCCAAGTGCGCTATATAAATAAACATATACATACATACTGTATAAATCTGTATTGTTTATAAGTACAGCGCTGTGTCCCCAAGTGGCAGCTATAAAATACAATACATACATACTGTATAATCTGTATGTTATAATGTAACAGCGCTGTGCCCAAGTGGCGCTATATAAATAAACATATACATACATACTGTATAATCTGTATTGTATAATGTACAGCGCTGTGTCCCCACAAGGGGCGCTATATAAATAAACATATACATACTATATAATCTGTATTGTTATAATGTACAGCGCTGGTCACCCAAGTGCGCTATATAAATAAACATATACATAACTGTTAATCTGTATTGTTAATAATGCACAGCGCTGTGTCCCCAAGTGGCGCTATATAAATAAACATATCATACTGTATAATCTGTATTGTTATAATGCACAGCGCTGTGTCCCCAGGTGGTGCTATATAAATTAACATATACATACATACTGTATAATCTGTATTGTTATAATGTACAGCGCTGTGTCCCCAAGTGGCGCTATATAAATAACATATACATACATACTTATATCTGTATTGTTATAATGTAACGGCGCTGTGTTCCCCAAGTGGCGCTATATACATAACATATACATACTGTATAATCTGTATTGTTATAATGTACACGCTGGTCCCCAAGTGCGCTATATAAATAAACATATCCATACATACTGTATAATCTGTATTGTTATAATGTACAGCGCTGTCCCCAGTGGCGCTATATAAATAAACATATACAAATACTGTATAATCTGTATTGTTATAATTACAGCGCTTGTCCCCAAGTGGCGCTATATAAAATATACATACATACTGTATAATCTGTATTGTTATAATGTACAGCGCTGCGTTCCCCAAGTGGCGCTATATAATAAACATATACATACATCCTGTATCTCTATTGTTATAATGTACAGCGCGTGTCCCCAAGTGGCGCTATAAATAAACATATACATACATACTGTATAATCTGTATTGTTATAATGTACAGCCTGTGTCCCCAATGGCGCTATATAAATAACATATACATACATACTGTATATCTGTATTGTTATAATGTACACGCTGCGTTTCCAAGTGGCGCTATTAATAAACAATACATACATACTGTATAATCTGTATTGTTATAATGTACAGCGCTGTGTCCCCAAGTGGCGCTATAAATAAACATATACATACATACTGTATAATCTGTATTGTTATGATGTACAGCGCTGTGTCCCAGTGGCGCTATATAATAAACATATAAATCATACTGTATAATCTTGTATTGTTTAATGTACAGCGCTGCGTCCCCAAGTGGCGCTATATAAATAAACATATACATACATATGTTAAATTTGTATTGTTTATAATGTACAGGCGTGTACCCAGTGGCGCTATATAAATAAACATATACATACATACTGATAATCTGTATTGTTATATGTACAGCGCTTGTCCCCAAGTGGCGCTATATAAATAAACATATACATACTGTATAATCTGTATTGTTATAATGTACAGCGCTGTGTACCCCAGTGGCGCTATATAAATAAACATATACAACATACTGTAAATCTGTATTGTTATAAGTACAGCGCTGGTCCCCAAGTGGCGCTATAAATAAACATATACATACATACTTTTAAATCTGTATTGTTATAATGTACAGCCTGGTGTCCCAAGTGGCGCTATATAATAAACATATACGACATACTGTATATCCTGTATTGTTATAATGTCACGCTGCGTCCCCAAGTGGCGTATATAAATACTATACACATACTGTATATCTGTATTGTTATAATTTACAGCGCTGTGTCCCCAAGTGGCGCTGTATAATAAACATATACTACATACTGTATAATCTGTATTGTTATATGTCCAGCGCTGTCGTCCCCAAGTGGCGCTATATAAAAACATATACATACTGTTAATCTGTATTGTTATAATGTACAGCGCTGTGTCCCCAAGTGGCGCTAATAAATAAACTATACATACAACTGTATAATCTGTATTGTTATTATGTACAGCGCTGTGTCCCCAAGTGGCGCTATATAATAAACATATACATACATTACTGTATAATCTGTATTGTTATAATGAACAGCGCTGTGTACCCAAGTGGGCGCTATATAATAAACATATACATACATCTGTATAATCTGTATTGTTTAATGTACAGTATGTTGTACCCCAAGTGGCGCATATAATAAACTATACATACATACTGTATAATCTGTATTGTTATAATGTACAGCGCTGTGTCCCCAAGTGGCGCTATATAAATAAACATATACTACTAACTGTATAATCTGTATTGTTAAATTACAGCGCTGCGTACCCAAGTGGCGCTATATATATAAACATATACATACATACTGTATAATCTGTATTGTTATGGTATAGCGCTGCTACCCAAGTGCGCTATATAATAAACATATACATACATACTGTATAATTGTATTGTTATAATGTACAGCGCTGGTACCCAAGTGGCGCTATATAAAATAAACATATACATACATACTGTAATATCTGTATTGTTATAATGTACAGCGCTGCGTACCAAGTGGCGCTAATAAATAAACATATACATACATACTGTATAATCTGTATTGTTATAAGTACAGCGCTGTGTACCCAAGTGGCGCTATATAAATAAACATATACATACATACTTGTATAATCTGTATTGTTATAATGTACAGCGCTGTGTCCCCAAGTGGCGCTATATAATAAACATATACTACATACTGTTAATCTGTATTGTTATAATGTACAAGCGCTGTGTCCCAAGTGGCGCTAATAAAAAACATTACATACATAATGTATAATCTGTATTGTTTATAATGTACAGCGCTGTGTCCCCAGTGGCGCTATATAAATAACATTACAGCATACTGTATAATCTGTATTGTTATAATGTACACGCTGTGTCCCCAAGTGGCGCTATATAAATAAACATATACATACATACTGTATAATCTGTATTGTTATAATGTCAGCGCGTGTGATCCCAAGTGGCGCTATATAAATAAACAGTACCATAAAACTGTATAATCTGTATTGTTATAATGTACAGCGCTGTGTCCCAAGTGCGCTATTAATAAACATATACATACATACTGTATAATCATTATTGTTATAAATGTACAGCGCTGTGTCCCCAGTGGCGCATATAGTAAAAATATACATACATACTGTAAATCGGTATTGTTAAAATGTACAGCGCTGCGTCCCCAAGTGGCGCTATATAAATAACATATACATACATACTGTATATCGTATTGTTATAATGTACAGCGCTGCGTACACAAGTGCCTATCTAATAAACATATATGTCCCAAGTGGCGCTATATAATAAACATATACTATACTGTATATCTGTATTGTTATAATGTACAGCACTGCGTACACCAAGTGGCGCTATATAAATAAACATATACATACATACTGTAATAATCTGTATTGTTATAATGTACAGCGCTGGGTCCCCAAGTGCGCAATATAAATAACATACATACATATGTATAATCTGTATTGTTATATGTACACGCTGCGTCCCCAAGTGGCGCTATTAAATAAACATATACATACATACTGTATAATCTGTATTGTTATAATGTACAGCGCTGCGTCCCCAAGTGGCACTATATAAAAAAACATATACATCATACTGTTAATCTGATTGTTTTATTGTACAACGCTGTGTCCCCAAGTTGCGCTATATAAATAAACATATACATGCTAACTGTAATATCTGTATTGTTATAATGTACAGCGCTGGTGTCCCCAAGTGGCGCTATATAATAACATATACATACATACGTATAATCTGTATTGTTATAATGTACAGCGCTGTTGTCCCAAGTGGCGCTATATAAATAAACATATACATACATCGGTATAATCTGTATTGTTATAATGCCAGCGCTGTGTACCCAAGTGGCGCTATATAAATAAACATATACATCATACTGTAATAATCTGTATTGTTATAATGTACAGCGCTGGGTCCCCAAGTGGCTCTATATAAATAACTATACATACATACTGTATAATCTGTATTGTTATAAATGTACAGCGCTGTGTCCCCAGTGGCGCTATATAAATAACATATACATACATACTGTAAATCTGTATTGTTATAATGTACAGCGCTGTGTCCCCAAGTTGCCTATTAAATAAACATATACACATACTGTATAATCTGTATTTTATAATTACAGCGCTGTGTACCCAAGTGGCGCTAATAAATAAACATATACATACATACGTATAATCTGTATTGTTATAATGTACAGCGCTGTGTCCCCAAGTGCGCTATATAAATAAACATATAAATCCATACTGTATAATCTGTATTGTTATAATTGACAGCGCTGTCCCCAATGGCGCTATATAAATAAACATATCATGCATACTGTATAATCTGTATTGTTATAATGTACAGCGCTGGTCCCCAAGTGGCGCTATATAATAACATATACATACATACTACTGTATAATCTGTATTGTTAAATGTACAGCGCTGTGTACCCAGTGCGCTATATAATACCATAACAATACATCTGTATAATCTGTATTGTTATAATGTACGCGCTGTGTCCCCAAGTGGCGCTATATAAATAAACATATACATACATACTGTATAATCTGTATTGTTATAATGTACAGCGCTGTGTACCCAATTGGCGCTATATAAATAAACATATACATACATACTGTATAATCTGTATTGTTATAATGTACAGCGCTGTGTCCCCAAGTGGCGCTATATAAATAAACATATACATACATACTGTATAATCTGTATTGTTATATGTACAGCGCTGCGTCCCCAAGTGCGCTATTAAATAAACATATACATACATACTGTATAATCTGTATTGTTATAATGTACAGCGCTGCGTCCCCAATTGGCGCTATATAAAACATATACATCATACTGTATAATCTGTATTGTTTATGTACCACGCTGGGTCCCCAAGTGCGCATATATAAACATATACATGTATACTGTATAATCTGTATTGTTATAATGTACAAGCGCTGTGTCCCCAAGTGGCGCTATATAAATAAACATATACATACATACTGTATAATCTGTATTGTATAATGTACAGCGCTGTGTCCCAGTGGCGCTATATAAATAAACTATACATACTACTGTATAATCTGTATTGTTATAATGTACAGCCTGTGTCCCAATTGCGCTATATAAATAAACATATACATACATATGTATAATCTGTATTGTTATAATGTACAGCGCTGTGTCCCCAAGTGCGCTATATAAATAAACATATACATCATACTGTATAATCTGTATGTTATAATGTACAACGCTGTGTCCCCATTGGCGCTATATATAAACATATACATGCATACTGTATAATCTGTATTGTTTAATGTACACAGCGCTGGTACCCAAGTGGCGCTATATAAATAACATTACATAATACTGTATAATCTATTGTATATAATGTACAGCGCTGTGTACCCAAGTGGCGCTATATAAATAAACATATACATACATACTGTATAATCTTATTGTTATAATGTACAGCGCTGTGTCCCCAGTGGCGCTATATAATAAACATATACATACATACTGTATAATCTGTATTGTTATAATGTACAGCGCTGGTCCCCAGTGGCGCTATAAAAATAAACATATACATACATACTGTATAATCTGTATTGTTAAATGTACAGCGCTGCGTCCCAAGTGGCGCTATATATAAACATATGTCCCAGAGTGCGCCTATATAATAAACTATCATACATACTGTTATATCTGTATTGTTATAATGACAGCACTGCGTTACACACGTGGCGCATATAATAAACATATACATACATACTGTATAATCTGTATTGTTATATTATACAGCGCTGGGTCCCAAGTGGCGCAATATAAATAAACATATCCATACATACTGATAATCTGTATGTGTTATAATGACACAGCGCTGCGTCCCCAAGTGGCGCTATTTATAAACATATACAACTATCTGTATATCTGATTGTTTAATGTACAGCTCTGCGTCCCCAAGTGGCCTATATAAATAAACTATATCATCATACTGATAATCTTATTGTTTTATTGTACAACGCTGTGTCCCCAAGTTGCGCTATATAAATAACATATACATGCATACTGTATAATCGTATTGTTATAAGTACAGCTCGTGTCCCAAGTGGCGCTATATAAATAAACATATACATCATACTGTATAATCTGTATGTTTAATGTACAAGCGCTGTGTACCCAAGTGGCGCTATATAAATAAACATATCCATACATACTGTATAAATCTGTATTGTTATAATGTAAAGCACTGTTCCCCAAGTGCGCTATATAATAAACATATACATACATACGGTATAATCTGTATTGTTATAATGTACAGCGCTGTGTACCCAAGTGGCGCTATATAAATAAACATATACATACATACTGTATATCTGTATTGTTATAATGTACAGCACTGTGCCCAAGTTGCGCTATATAAATAAACATATACATACATACGGTATATCTGTATTGTTATATGTACAGCGCTATGTCCCCAATGTGCGCTATAAATAAACATATACATGCATACTGTATAATCTGTATTGTTTAATGTACAGCGCTGTGTCCCCAAGTTGCGCTATTAAATAAAACCTATACATACATACTGTATAATCTGTTTGTTATAATGTACTGCGCTGTGTACCCAAGTGGCGCTATATAAAAAATAAACATATACTACAACTGTATAATCTGTATTGTTAAATGTACAGCGCTGCGTCCCAAGTGGCGCTATATAAATAAACATATACATACCATACTGTATAATCTGTATGTTTATAATGTACAAGCGCTGTGTACCCAGTGGGCGCTATTAAATAAACAATACATACATACTGTATAATCTGTATTGTTATAATGTACAGCGCTGGGTCCCCAAGTGGCGAATATAATAAACATAATACATACATACTTATAATCTGTATTGTTATAATGTACAGCGCTGCGTCCCAAGTGGCGCTATTTAAATAAACATATACAACTACTGTGATAATCTGTATTGTTATAATGTACAGCGCTGCGTCCCAAGTGGCGCTATATAATAAACATATACATCATACTGTATAACTGTATTGTTTTAATGTAAAACCTGTGTCCCCATGTGCGCTATAATAATAAACATATACATGTATACTGTATAATCTGTATGTTTATAATGTACAGCGCTGTGTCCCCCAAGTGGCGCTATATAAATACATATACATACATCCTGTATAATTGTATTGTTATAAATGTACAGCGCTGTGTACCCAACAGTGGCGCTATAATAAACATATACATACATACTGTATATATCTGTAAATTGTTATAATGTACAGCACTGGTGTCCCCAAGTTGCCTATATAAATAAACATATACATACATACTGTTAATCTGTATTGTTATAATGTACAGCGCTGTTCCCCAAGTTGCGCTATATAAGTAAACATATCATACATACTGTATAATCTGTTATTGTTATAATTGTACAGCGCTGTGTACCCAAGTGGCGCTATATAAATAAACATAACATCATACTGTAATATCTGTCTGTATAATGTCCAGCGCTGCGTCCCCAAGTGGCGCTATTAAATAAACATATACATAACATCTGTATAATCTGTATTGTTATAATGTTCAGCGCTGTGTACCCAGTGGCGCTAT
The DNA here is from genome assembly GCA_019447015.1 of Hymenochirus boettgeri. Taxonomy (NCBI): domain Eukaryota; kingdom Metazoa; phylum Chordata; class Amphibia; order Anura; family Pipidae; genus Hymenochirus; species Hymenochirus boettgeri. The sequence continues at coordinate 9,908 of JAACNH010003332.1, forward strand.
ATATAAAACATATACATACGTCTGTAAATATCTGTATTTTTATAATGTACAGAGCTCGTCCCCAAGTGTCGCTATATAAATAACAACAATACATACATTACTGTATATCTGTATTGTTATAATGTACAGCGCTGCGTACCCAAGTGGCGCTATATAAAACATATACATACATACTGTATAATCTGTATTGTTATAATGTAGCACGCTGCGTACCCAGTGGCGCTATATAAATAACATATACATACATACTGTAAATCTGTATTGTTATAACGTACAGCGCTGTGTCCCCAAGTGACGCTATAGAAATAAACATATACATACATACTGTATAATCTGTATTGTTATAAGTACAGCGCTGTGTACCCAAGTGGGCTATATAATAAAACATATACATACATACTGTATAATCTTGTATGTTATAATGTACAGCGCTGCGTACCAAGTGGCGCTATATAAATAAAACATATACATACATACTGTATAACTGTATGTTATAATTGACAGCGCTGTGTCCCTAAGTGACGCTATATAAATAACATATACATACATACTGTATAATCTGTATTGTTTAAATGTACAGCGCTGTGTATCCAAGTGGCGCTATATAAACATATACATACATACTGTATAATTTGTATTGTTATAATGTACAGCGCTGTGTCCCCTAGTGGCGCTATTAAATAAACATATCATACATACTGTTAAATCTGTATTGTTATAATACAGCGCTGTGTATCCAAGTGGCGCTATATAAACATATACATACATACTGTATAATCTGTATGTTATAATGTACAGCGCTGTGTACCCAAGTGGCGCTATATAAATAAACATATACATACATACTGTATAATCTGTATTGTTAAATGTACAGCGCTGTGTTTCCCAAGTGGCGCTATATAAATAACATATACATACATACGTATATCTGTATTGTTATAATGTACAGCGCTGCGTCCCCAAGTGGCGATATATAAATAACATATACATACATACTGTATAATCTGTATTGTTATAATGTACAGCGCTGCGTCCCCAAGTGGCGATATATAAATAAACATTACATACATACTGTATAATCTGTATTGTTATAATGTACAGCGCTGCGTCCCCAAGTGGCTCGTATATAAATAACATATACATACATACTGTATAATCTGTATTGTTATAATGTACAGCGCTGTGTACCAAGTGGCGCTATAAAACATATACATACATACTGTATAATCGTATTTATAATGTACAGTTGCTGTGTATCCAAGTGGCGCTATATAAACATATACATACATACTGTATAATTTTATTGTTATAATGTACAGCGCTGTGTCCCCAAGTGGCGCTTAATAAATAAACATATACATACATACTGTATGATCTGTATGTTATAATGTACAGCGCTGTGTACCCAAGTGGCGCTATATAAATAAACATATAATACATACTGTATAATCTGTATGTTATAATGTACAGCGCTGTGTCCCCAAGTGGGCTATATAAATAAACATATACATATAACTGTATAATCTGTATTGTTATAATGTACAGCGCTGTGTCCCCAGTGGCGCTAATAAATAAACATTTACATAGATACCGTATAATCTGTATTGTTATAATGTACAGCGCTGTGTATCCAAGTGGCGCTATATAAATAAACATATACATACATACTGTATATCTGTATGTGTTATAATGTACAGCGCTGTGTCCCCAAGTGGCGCTAAATAAATAAAAATATACATACATACTGTATAATCTGTATTGTTGTAATGTACAGCGCTGCGTCCCCAAGTGGCGCTATATAAATAAACATATACATACTGTATATTCTGTATTGTTATAAGTTACAGCGCTGCGTCCCCAAGTGGCGCTATATAAATAAACATATACATACATACTGTATATCTGTATGTTTATAATGTACAGCGCTGTGTACCCAAGTGGCGCTATATAAATAAACATATACATACATACTGTATAATCTGTATTGTTATAATGTATCAGCGCTGTGTTACCTAGTGGCGCTATATAATATAATACTATACATACATACTGTATAATCTGTATTGTTATAATGTACAGAGCTGTTGTACCCAAGTGGCGCTATATAAATAAACATATACATACATACTGTATAATCTGTATTGTTATAATGTACAGCCTGCGTCCCCAGTGGCGCTATATAAATAAACATATACATACTACTGTTATAATCTGTTGTTTAATGTACAGCGATGCGTACCCAAGTGGCGCTATATAATAAACATATACATACATTGTATAATCTGTATTGTTAAATGTACAGCGCTGCGTCCCCAAGTGGCGCTATATAAATAACATATACATACTACTGTATAATCTGTATTGTTATAATGTACGGCGCTGTGTCCCCTAGTGGCGCTATAATATAAATAACATATACATACTGTATAATCTGTATTGTTATATGTACAGCGCTGGTTCCCCTAGTGGCGTCTATAAATAACATATACATACATACTGTATAATCGTATTGTTATAATGTACAGACGATGTGACCCCAAGTGGCCTATATAAATAAACATATACAACATACTGTATAATCTGTAATTGTTATATGTACAGCGCTGCGTCCCCAAGTGGCGCTATATAAATAAACATATACATACATACTGTATAATCTGTATGTTATAATGTACAGCGCTGTGTCCCAAGTGGCGCTATATAAATAAACATATACATACTGTATGATCTGTATTGTTATAATATACAGCGCTGTGTCCCCAAGTGGCGCTATATAAATAAACATATACATACTGTATAATCTGTATTGTTATAATGCTCAGCGCTGTGCCCCCAAGTGGCGCTATATAAATAAACATATACATACATACTGTATAATCGGTATGTTTATAGTACAGCGCTGCATCCCCAAGTGCGCTATATAAATAACATATACATACATACTGTATAATCTGTATTGTTATAATGTACAGCGCTGTGTCCCCAAGTGGCGCTAATAAACATATACATACATACTGTATAATCTGTATTGTTAATGTACAGCGCTGCGTTCCCAAGTGGCGCTATATAAATAAACATTACACTACATACTGTGTAACTGTATTGTTATAATGTACAGCGCTGTGTCCCCTGTGGCCCATATAAATAAAACATATACATACTACTGTATATCTGTATTGTTATAATTACAGCGCTGTGTCCCCAAGTGGCGCTATATAAATAACATATACAACATCTTGGTAATCTGTATTGTTATAATGTACAGCGCTGCTTCCCAAGTGGCGCTATTTATAACATAACATACATACTGTATATCTGTATTGTATAATGTACACAGCGCTGTCCCCAGTGGCGCTATATAAATAACATATACATACATACTGTATAATCTGTATTGTTTATAATGTACAGCGCTGCGTCCCCAAGTGGCGATATATAAATAAACATATACATACATACTGTTTAATCTGTATTGTTATAATGTCGCGCTGTGTACCCAAGTGCCGCTATATAAATAAACATATACAATACATACTGTATAATCTGTATTGTTATAATGTACAGCGCTGTGTACCCAAGTGGCGCTATATAAATAAACATATACATACATACTGTATAATCTGTATTGTTATAATGTACAGCGCTGTGTACCCAAGTGGCGCTATATAAATAAACTATACATACATACTGTAAAATCTGTATTGTTATAATGTACAGCGCTGCGGTCCCAAGTGGCGAATATAAATAAACATATACATAACTGTTTAATCTGTATTGTTATAATGTACAGCTCTGGGTCCGAAGTGGCGCTATTAAATAAACATATACATACATACTGTATAATCTGTATGTTATAATGTACAGCGCTGGGTACCCAAGTGGCGCAATATAAATAAAAACATATACTACATACTGTATAATCTGTATTGTTATAATGTACAGCGCGTGCGTCCCCAAGTGGCGCTATATAAATAACATATACATACATACTGTATAATCTGTATTGTATAATGTACAGCGCTGTGTCCCCAAGTGGCGCTATATAAATAAACATATACATACTACTGTATAATCTGTATTGTTATAATGTACAGCGCTGTGTCCCAAGTGGCGCTATATAAATAAACATATACATACTGTATAATATGTATTGTTATAATGTACAGCGCTGCGTTCCCAAGTGGCGCTATATAAATAAACATATACATACATACGGTATTATCTGTATTGTTATAGTACAGCGTGTGTCCCCAAGTGCGCTATATAAATAAAAATATACATACATACTGTATAATCTGTATTGTTATAATGTACAGCGCTGTGTCCCCAAGTGGCGCTATATAAATAAACATATACTATCATACTGTATATCTGTATTGTTAAATGTACAGCCTGCGTCCCCAAGTGGCGCTATTAAATAAACATATACTCCATACTGTATACTGTATTGTTATAATGTACAGCGCTGGTACCCAAGTGGGCTATATAATAACATATACATACATACTGTAAATCTGTATTGTTATAATGAACAGCGCTGTGTACCCAAGTGGCGCTATATAAATAAACATATACATACTGTATAATCTGTATTGTTATAATGTACAGCGCTGTGTCCCCAAGTGGCGCTATATAAATAAACCTATACATACATACTGTATAATCTGTATTGTTATTATGTACAGCGCTGTGTCCCCAAGTGGCGCTATATAAATAAACATATACATACATACTGTATAATCTGTATTGTTATAATGTACAGCGCTGTGTCCCCAAGTGGCGCTATATAATAAACATATACATACATACTGTATAATCTGTATTGTTATAATGTACAGCGCTGTGTCCCCAAGTGGCGCTATATAAATAAACATATACATACATACTGTATATCTGTATTGTTATAATGACAGCGCTGTGTCCCCAGTGGCGCTATATAAATAAACATATACATACTGTATAATCTGTATTGTTATAATGTACAGCGCTGTGTCCACATACATACTGTATAATCTGTATTGTTATAATGTACAGCGCTGCGTCCCCAAGTGGCGATATATAAATAAACATATACATACATACTGTTTAATCTGTATTGTTATAATGTACAGCGCTGGGTCCGCAAGTGGCGCTATGTAAAAAACATATACATACATACTGTTTAATCTGTATTGTTATAATGTACAGCGCTGGGTCCCCAAGTGGCGCAATATAAATAAACATATACATACATACTGTATAATCTGTATTGTTATAATGTACAGCGCTGCGTCCCCAAGTGGCGCTATATAAATAAACATTATACATACTGTATAATCTGTATTGTTAAATGTACAGCGCTGTGTCCCCAAGTGGCGCTATATAAATAAACATTACATACTGTATGATCTGTTTGTTATAATGTACAGCGCGTGTCCCCAAGTGGCGTATATAAATAAACATATACATACTGTATATCTGTATTGTTATAATCACAGCGCTGTGTCCCCAGTGGCGCTAATAAATAAACATATACATACATACTGTATAATTACTGTAAAGTTATTATGTACAGCGCTGCATCCCCAAGTGGCGCTATATAAATAAACATATACATACATACTGTATATATCTGTATTGTTATAATGTACAGCGCTGCGTTCCCAAGTGGCGCTATATAAATAAACATACATACATACGTATTATCTGTATGTTATAATGTACAGCGCTGTGTCCCAAGTGGCGCTATATAAATAAACATATACATACATACTGTATAATCTGTATTGTTATAATGTACAGCGCTGTGTCCCCAAGTGGCGCTATATAAATACATATACATACATACTGTATAATCGGTATGTAATAATGTACAGCGCTGCGTTCCAAGTGGCGCTATAAAATAAACATATACATACATACTGATATATCTGTATTGTTATAATGTACAGCTCTGTGTCCCCAAATGGCGCTATAAATAAACATATACATACATACTGTATAATCTGTATTGTTATAATGTACAGCGCTGTGTACCCAAGTGGCCCTATATAAATAAACATATACATATATACTGTATAATCTGTATTGTTATAATGTACAGCACTGTGTCCCCAAGTGGCGCTATATAAATAAACATATACATACATACTGTATAATCTGTATTGTTATAATGTACAGCGCTGTGTACCCAAGTGGCTCTATATAAATAAACATACATACATACTGTATAATCTGTATTGTTATAATGTACAGCGCTGTGTCCCCAAGTGGCGCTATATAAATAAACATATACATACATACTGTATAATCTGTATTGTTTATAATGTACAGCGCTGTGTATCCAGTGGCCCTATATAAATAACATATACATACATACTTATAATCTGTATTGTATAATGCACAGCGCTGTGTCCCCAAGTGGCGCTATATAAATAAACATATACATACATACTGTATATACTGTGTTATAATGTACAGCGCTGTGTACCCAAGTGGCCCTATATAAATAAACATATACATATATACTGTATAATCTGTATTGTTATAATGCAGCACTGTGTCCCCAAGTGGCGCTATTAAATAAACATATACATACATACTGTATAATCTGTATGTTATATGTACGCGCTGTGTACCCAAGTGGCGCTATATAAATAAACAATTACATACATACTGTATAATCTGTATTGTTATAATGTACAGCGCTGTGTCCCCAAGTGGCGCTATATAAATAAACTATACATACATACTGTATAATCTGTATTGTTATATGTACAGCGCTGTGTATCCAAGTGGCCTATATAAATAAACATATACATACATACTGTATAATCTGTATTGTTATAATGTACAGCGCTGTGTCCCAAGTGGCGTATATAAATAAACATATACATACATACTGTATAATCTGTATTGTTATAATGTACAGCGCTGCGTTCCCAAGTGGCGCTATATAAATAAACATATACATACATACGTATAATCTGTATTGTTATAATGTACAGCGCTGTGTATCCAAGTGGCGCTATATATAATAAACTATACATACATACTGTATAATCTGTATTGTTATAATGTACAGCGCTGCATCCCCAAGTGGCGCTATATAAATAAACATATAACATACATACTGTATACTGTATTGTTATAATGTACAGCGCTGTGTCCCCAAGTGGCGCTATAAAATAAACATATACATACATACTGTATAATCTGTATTGTTATAATGTACAGCACTGTGTCCCCAAGTGGCGCTATATATATAAACATATACATCATACTGTATAATCTGTATGTTATAATGTACAGCGCTGCGTCCCAAGTGGCGCTATAATAAATAAACATTACATACATACTGTATAATCTGTATGTTATAATGTACAGCGCTGCGTACCCAGGTGGCGCTATATAAATAAACATATACATACATACTGTATAATCTGTATTGTTATAATGTACAGCGATGTGACCCCAAGTGGCGCTATATAAATAAACATATACATACATACTGTATAATCTGTATTTTATAATGTACAGCGCTGCGTACCCAGGTGGCGCTATATAAATAAACATATACATACATACTGTATAATCTGTATTGTTATAATGTACAGCGCTGTGTCCCCAAGTGGCGCTATATAAATAAACATATACGTACATACTGTATAATCTGTATTGTTATAATGTACAGCGCTGTGTACCCAAGTGGTGCTATATAAATAAACATATACATACATACGTATAATCTGTATTGTTATAATGTACAGCGCTGTGTACCCAAGTGGCGCTATATAAATAAACATATACATACACTGTATAATCTGTATTGTTATAATGTACAGCGCTGTGTCCCCAATGGCGCTATATAAATAAACTATACATACAAGTACAGATAACTTGTAGTTGTAATTAACAGGATCCTTTTTGGGTCATTATATTTAAACTTTAGTTCCCTTAACAGATAGGGCTCGTCTAGACATTTGTTTAACCCTTTACACTATTCGTCTATTTTATCACATAGTGTAACTCTCTGCCATAGAGCTGGGAATGTCCCAGGATTCACCATAGAGATGAAAGTCTGGCCTACATTTAAAGGGATATGGCAGACACATGGACACTATGAATAGTCACTGTACAGATTTATAGCTAATGGTAGGGAGATTGGAAGCAGCCTGTGATTGGCACTAGATCTGGGTATTTTGTACACTAAGACTTGGGCAATGCTCTGGTGGGCAGTGGTCATAATGGCGCTCCCCGTACTAAGGTTTGGGGCCGATGGTTTGGGGATTGTTCGTTTTCTCCGACACACAAAGACCAAAAAAATGCAGATGTGATCAGACAGCATTGCCTTTTATCGTGTAACAGAAAGAGCATCTGTCTATTCGCTGTCACTAAACCTACAATGTCCTTCTCTCTCCAGCTCTTCTTTACATCATTTGCTACCAGGGACAGAAGTTCCTCAATATGTTTCGAATGTGGCAGAACATCCTGCTGAATAAGGTAAGGGTTAACTAGATAAAGGAAGGGTTACCAGGTAATGGAAAGGTTAACGTGATAAGGAAAGGGTTAACTACATAAAAGAAAGGTAAACTAGGTAAGTGAAAGATTAACAGGGTAAGGAAAGGGTTAACTAGGTAAGAGAACAGTTACACAGTAAGGGAAAGGTTAATATGGAAAGGAAGGATTAATGTGAGGGAAATAGGGTTAATGTGGTATGGGAAAGGTTAACGTGGTAAGGTTGGGTTACTAGTATGGCAGGGTTAACAAGTAAAGTAAATGGTAACAAGGTTAGGAAAGGTTAACATGGTAAGGCAAGGTTAACAAGGTATGCTAGGGTTAACTAGATGAAGGAAAGGTTGATTATGTAAGTAACTGATAATTAAATAAGGGATGGGTTAACAAGGTAAGGAAAGGTAGAAAAAGTCAAGGATTAACAAGGTATAGTAAAGGTTAACAAGTATGGAAAGGGTTAACTAGATAAGATAAGGGTTAACATGGTAAGGGAAGGGTTAACGTGGTATGGTAAGGGTTAACAAGGTAAGGGAGGGTGTAACAAATTAAGCAAAGAGTTAACAAGGTAAGGGAAGGATTAACAAGGTAAGGAAGGATTACAAGGTAAGGTAAGGTTTAACAATCTATGGTAATGGGTAACTACGTTAGGGGGTTTTTTAACTGGGTGAAAGATAGGGTTAACTTGGTAGGAAGGTTAACTTGGTAAGGAAGATTAACAAGGTAAGGTAAGACTTAACAAGGAAAGAAATGGGTTACGAAGTTATGGTATGGGTTACCAAGGTCAGGAAAGAGTTACCTAGGTCAGAAAAGGGTTAACTAGGTAAAGGTTTAAAGTGTATAGAATTGTTAACGGTTAAGGAAAGGGTTAACAAGGTATGTAAGTGTTAACTACACAATGAAAAGTTTTAACGTGATAAGGAAAGGGTTTAACAAGGTATGGTAAGTGTTAACTACACAATGAAAAGGTTAAGTGATAAAGGAAAGGGTTAACAAGGTATGGTAAGTTTAACTACACAATGAAAAGGTTAACATGATAGGGAAAGGGTTAACAAGGTTGGTAAGTGTTACTACACATGAAAAGGTTAACGTGATAAGGAAAGGGTTAACGTTGTAAGGAAGGAGTTAAAGGTTATAAAGAATGTGAACCATTTTCTGTGACATAAGTGTAAAACATTTTTCTAATAAATATCACATATAATCATAGGTTCACATTATAATCTATAGGTTCACATTATAATATATAGGTTCACATTATGAATATAGTTTATTTCTTTTATAATATACAGGGTTTTTAACTTATAATGTGTTTTTAAAGAAATTATGTTTATTATGTAATGTCATGAACGCCAATCAATCGGTAAAAGCTGCCACCATGCCAAATTTCTTCAAGGCTTTGGCAATGCCTACAACCCTTTTGACCTCACTGACCTATGCCACCCCTGTCCTGGCAGCTAAATGGTTAACACTACACCATTCACCAGCAACTAACTGGTTAATTAGCATCAGTCCTTCACAAGCAGTCACAGAGTTAATTAGCATTTACACTGCCAACACTCCATTCAACCACTACAAAGTTAACTGAGTTATTTACGTAATCGCCATAATTCTACGATATCGCCATCGTAAATCTACAACCCCGTATTGTAGAATAACAATCGGTATCGTAGAATTGATCGTTATTTTACAACGACAGCGCGTTTCCTTCAATTTTTAAAGGAGCCGTGCGCTTGTTTGTAAAATAACAATCGTTATTCTATGATACGCCGCTGTAGATTCCGATGGCGATATCGAAGAATTATGGCGATATCTAAAATAACGATCGTATAGTAGAACACCGATCATTATTTTACGCCGATCGTAAAAAAACGATAACGATGTTTGATAAATATGGCCCTAGATGTATCTCGGGGCAGAAGGAAAAACCCATTGATGGACCATCCCCTACTTAGCTATGCATGAGGTGGTTGTCCAGGAATGTCCAGATTTCGACTCAACCCTTCATTACCCCTCAGGCAGATTCCATAAATGTAGTATGTACATTGTATTGGGATATAGACCACATATTCCTCTCCTGTATTAAATTAATTCCTCCAATACCAAACATGACCTGTGTGTAATCCATATTTCCCAAGATATTAATAACTCGCCTTGGCAAGGGAAAGGGCTCCATGTTGGGTATCATTAACCGGGCCTACCTTCCCATTCACAAATATAATATTGGTTACCATATCTCATATCCAATACCAGAATATATTTATTTTATACATTGGCTGTCCTTAAGGTGACCTCATGTGTCCCACCAGACCCCTAGCTGAGAGACTTCCAGAACACGGTTCGGCCCCACATTGTCTGGAAGAGAAGATCTGTTCCACTAACCCACTAACCCTAATATAACACTGGGGACTGTTTCCAGGGTGGAATGGTATTTCTATATGTCCTTGAAGAACTAATACATAGTTAACCCATCCTGCCAAGTCACTACACACTGTCCTGACATATGATTCACATGATGATGTTGAACTTAACTATTTTAATTTGCACTCACTGCACTTTTAGGCATTTTTAATTCCATAATGAAGGGAGGAGCTTTGTCATTGTATAATGATGTCTAAGACCTGCAGTTAGTTTGTTACAACCCGAGGAAACATGTGTGTTCGGTTTTCAGCACTATAAATAAATTGAAAGTTGAAGTTATTTATTAGTGTGCCTCCCATTTATACATTCTTATCTGATGTGGCACAGAACCATAGACCTCGAACTACCTGGTTTGGACTTCACATATCTGCTATAAACTTATAATGTATCTAATCTGTCTACATAGTCAATATCCTCCATTCCCCTTATTAATATAGTTATAATGTATCTAATCTATCTACACAGTCATTATTCTCCATCCCCTTATTAATATATTTAATGTATCTAATCTGTCTACACAGTCAATATCCCCCCATTCCCCTTATAAATATAGTTATAATGTATCTAATCTGTCTACACAGTCAATATCCTCCATTCCCCTTATTAATATAGTTATAATGTATCTAATCTGTCTACATAGTCATATCCTCCACCCCCTTATTATATGTTATAATGTATCTAATCTGTCTACATAGTCAATATCCTCCATTCCCCTTATTAATATAGTTATAATTTATCTAATCTGTCTACATAGTCATTATCCTCCATTCCCCTTATTAATATATTTATAATGTATCTAATCTGTCTACTAGTCAATATCCTACACTTCCCCTTATTAATATAGTATAATGTATCTAATCTGTCTACATAGTCAATATCCACATTCCCCTTATTAATTAGTTATAATGTATCTAATCTGTCTACATAGTCATATCCTCCATTCCCCTTATTAATATAGTTATAATGTATCTAATAATCTGTCTACATAGTCCATATCCTACATTCCCCTTATTAATATAGTTATATGTATCTATCTCGTCTACATATCATTATCCTCCATTCCCCTTATTAATATAGTTATAATGTATCTAATCTGTCTACATAGTCAATATCCTTCCCCTTATTAATATAGTATAATGTATCTAATCTGTCACATAGTCATTATCCTCCATTCCCCTTATTAATATAGTTTAAATGTATCTAATCTGTCTACATAGTCAATATCCTCCATTCCCCTTATTAATATGTATAATGTATCTAATCTGTCTACATAGTCAATATCCATCCCCCTTATTAATATAGTTATAATGTATCTAATCTGTCTACATAGTCATATCCTATTCCCCTTATTATATAGTTAATGTATCTAATCTGTCTACATAGTCAATATCCTACATTCCCCTTATTAATATAGTTATAATGTATCTAATCTGTCTACATAGTCAATATCCTACATTCCCCTTATTAATATAGTTATAATGTATCTAATCTGTCTACATAGTCATATCCTCCATTCCCCTTATTAATATAGTTATAATGTATCTAATCTGTCTACATAGTCATATCCTACATTCCCCTTATTAATATAGTTATAATGTATCTAATCTGTCTACATAGTCATTATCCTCCATTCCCCTTATTAATATAGTTATAATGTATCTAATCTGTCTACATAGTCAATATCCTCCATTCCCCTTATTAATATAGTTATATGTATCTAATCTGTCTACATAGTCATTATCCTCCATTCCCCTTATTAATATAGTTATAATGTATCTAATCTGTCTATAGTCAATATCCTCCCCCATTCCCCTTATTAATTAGTTTATGTAATCTAATCTGTCTACATAGTCAATATCCTCATTCCCCTTATTAATATAGTTATAATGTATCTAATCGGTCTACATAGTCAATATCCTCCATTCCCTTTTTAATATAGTTATAATGTATCTAATCTGTCTACATAGTCAATATCCTCCATTCCCCTTATTAATATAGTTAGATGTATCTAATCTGTCTACACATTCAATCTCCTCCATTCCCCTTATTATATAATATAATGTTCTAATCTGTCTACACACAGTCAATATCCTACATTCCCCTTATTAATTAGTTTATAATGTATCTAATCTGTCTACATATCAATATCCTCCATTCCCCTTATTAATAAGTTATAATGTATCTATCTGTCTACACAGTCAATCTCCTCCATTCCCCTATTAATATAGTTATAATGTATCTAATCTGTCACACAGTCAATCTCCTCATTCCCCTTATTAATATAGTTATAATGTATTAATCTGTCACATAGTCATATCCCTCCTTCCCTTTATTAATATAGTTATAATGTATCTAATCTGTCTACATAGTCATATCCTCCATTTCCCTTATTAATATAGTATAATGTATCTAATCTGTCTACATAGTCAATCCCTCTATTCCCCTTATTATTAGTTATAATGTATCTAATCTGTCTACATAGTCATATCCCCATCCCCCTTATTATATAGTTTATATTGTATCTAATCTGTCTACATAGTCAATCTCCTCCATTCCCCTATTAATAAGTTATAATGTATCAATCTGTCTACATAGTCAATATCCTCCATTCCCCTTATTAATATAGTTATAATGTATCTAATCTATCTACACAGTCAATATCTTTCATTCCCCTTATTAATATAGTTATAATATCTAATCTGTCTACATAGTCAATATCCTCCATCCCCCTATTAAATAGTTATAATGTATCTATCTGTCTACATGTCAATATCCTCCATTCCCCTTATTAATATAGTTATAATGTATCTATCTATCTTACATAGTCAATATCCTACATTCCCCTTATTATATTATATTTAATGTATCTAATCTGTCTACATAGTCATATCCTCCTCCATCCCCCTATTAATATAGTTATATTGTATCTAATCTGTCTACATAGTCAATCTCCTCCCTTCCCCTTATTAATATAGTTTAATGTATCTAATCTGTCTACATAGTCAATATCCTACATTCCCCTTATTAATATATTTTATGTATCTAATCTTCTACATAGTCATATCCTCCATCCCCCTTATTAATATTAGTTATATTGTTATCTAATCTGTCTACATAGTCAATATCCTACATTCCCCTTATTAATATAGTTATAAGGTATCTAATCTGTCTACATAGTCAATATCCTCCATCCCCCTATTAATATAGTTATAATGTACTAATCTGTCTACATAGTCATCTCCTCCATTCCCCTTATTAATATAGTTATAATGTATCTAATCTGTCTACATAGTCATATCCTCCATTCCCCTTATTATATAGTTATAATGTATCTAATCGTCTACATAGTCAATATCCTCCATTCCCCTTATTAATATAGTTTAATGTATATTAATCTGTCTACATCGTCAATATCCTTCATTCCCCTTATTAATATAGTTATAATGTATCTAATCTGTCTACATAGTCAATATCCTTCATTCCCTTTATTAATTTAGTTATAACTTATCTAGCTTTCCTTACTAGTACTTTGCAATGGGGAGGAACAATATTTTCCTTTGAATCTGTGCTGTCTCTTTTAACCTTCCATGTGCATCTATCTCTCCTGAATCCCTGTAATAACCTTGTGGATTCTCACAATGCTCTTTATAACTGCAGACAGCTCCCCCCAGTGGCTGCAGATTGTCACGTAGATGAAGAGTAACACTGTTGTTTCATTGCGTTGTTGGTCCCTATGGGGAAATTCCTGGGGGTTGGTGGATTGCATGAGTTGCCCATTTGTTCCTCGGGATTCCCCTGGGCAGAAGCAGCCGATGGGATTAGTAGCCTGATAAGCTTGATAAACACTTTCCATTGTATCAGCTGGCACAGAGCTATCACATTGTACCTGCCTGTGACTGCACTGCTAGGGCTATTCCCATGACATTGTCTAACATTAGAACCAATGGTTTAATTCCCAGCCAGGATTTGGTTATTGATAAATCGACACCGTGCAGATTACAATAGGAGATTGTAAGTCCTTTAAGCACATTTCATTCATTAGATTGGAATATCCTTTATACAGCTACAAAGCCGTTCAATGAGATGCATTATATTTGTGCATCAGTCTATCTTGTTTACTGGCCATATGACCCTCTAGGGAACCCCAGGGATACAAGGCAAGGTTGTCCCCTTTGCTATAGTGTTTGAACTGTTGAGGCAACCACATGGAATCCCCATCAGATGGACAAGGGACCTGTATGCTTTAAAGCAAGTTATAAATTATTACCCGGTACTTTCTACCCCCTTGCTGTTCCAAGGATCATTTCTCTCGCCTCATTCCTTTTATTATATTCCCTGGTGTCCATTACAATATGAGAACATACAAATCACTAAATGATCGACCGAATCTTTAACTGTACTTACGGTAATTGAAATCTACAAACTGGACCAACTTTACCTTTTGTTTTGATGTAGAATTTGGATAAAAAACATTAGAATTAACTTCCGTCTTCTTGGTCTCTAACCTTTCCAGCTTTTGGGACTCAATGTAAAGTTTAATACAGGTCAGTAGATTTGGAATTTACAGTTGGTTTGAAACTTAAATAGTAAGTAGATTAGGGAATTGGATGTCTCTGATCATGGTGTTATAGAGGAATATAATGGGGATATTGGAAGAATTAACTTCTTGGCAAACAGAAATAACAGGACAGGTTACAAACTTTAAACTGCACATGGGTAGAGAAAGACGTCCTAATTGGCCAGATGGAAGGATCACGAATAGAGATGTCCGAACTTCGAAAAATCCGGTCCGCGCGAGGATCCGCGGATTTTCGAAAAAATTCGTAATTCGAAAATCCCCGAGCGGACCCGTTAAAACGTATTAAAATGAAAGTTCGGCAAACCGCATTAAAAGTGGTCTAAATAGCCTTGGTAATGTTAACTTAATCACTCAGGACCTGGGTAATGTCCTTAGAACACGTATCAATCCTACAATACCTAAAAATTACAGTCCGCTAGCGAAGAACAGTTTTTTCGAAAATACGATGATTTCCCCGTAAAAACGAGGTTTTCCGTAAAAACGAGGATCTCCGTAAAACCAGGATTTCCGTAAGTCCGCGAATCTCCGTAAAAGAGGATTTCCGTAAAAAACGAGGATTTCCGTAAAAACAGGATTTTCGTAAAACGAGAACCGGAACTCTTCCTGCCTATCAAAATGGCCAGTGCTGCAAAGGCAACTATATGCTCCCTGAACTACCTCCTGCTCAGGGGGTATGATGATTTCCCCCCCTGGCACCCATCTATGCGGCGCCGGAGGCGCAGAATAATGGAGGGGCTACAGCGCTGCAATCCTGCGACGCTTCGGATACCAGACCACTGTCTCTATCTACCCTCCAGAACAGTGGTCAGACCTCAAGAGGCAGAGGCCTCAATATGTGGCTGCCGTTCTGCAAATGATGAAGGCAAGTATACTTTTTATTATAT
Organism: Hymenochirus boettgeri; assembly: GCA_019447015.1. Taxonomy (NCBI): domain Eukaryota; kingdom Metazoa; phylum Chordata; class Amphibia; order Anura; family Pipidae; genus Hymenochirus; species Hymenochirus boettgeri. The sequence goes on from JAACNH010003332.1 coordinate 26,279, forward strand.
TACTGTATTATAATACGTAGTAAATATTTTAATTCACTTCTGACAAAAACATATTTATATATATATGTGTTTTTAAAAAACATCAATAATCCTTAAATTTTGGCTTGAGAGAGGAGAGATCCAAGTTCTTTTGTATTTCTCATTCACTGGTTATTATTACATTATTATTATCTTGTATTATTCAATACAGCCCTATTTAAAGGGTAAGTAAAGTCAAAAAATAATCACTGAAAAGTGACTTTATTTAACATAACACCTATAAATTCAAAATGATACACACATAGACACAGGTAAACACACCTGGTGGCCCACCCTTCCATTTCCATGGCAGCCTTATTTAAAGGCTAAGTAAAGTTAAAATGAATCGATCATTAAAAATTGATTTCTTTTTATCTTATAAATGCACACTGATACCCACCATAGACACAGTTAACCACTTTACTGACCCACACTTTTAGTTACACATGCAGCCCTATTTGAAGGGAACTAAAGTCAAAAATAAAATGTTGATCAATTATTAAAATTGATTTTACACTCCCAAAATTAAAAATGTTGTGTTACCCACAAATCTATACAGATACAAGTACACACAGCTACTGATGCTCCCCTACACCCAACCAACTTTTCCCTTTCCCGTGGCACAATACCCACACTAAATATAAGTACTTAGCCAGAAATAAGGTATGAAATCATGCCATATAAAATAGTGACTTTAAAGAAACTAATATTGCTATTTAATCTGTATTTTCAAGCAGATTCAAGTATATAATTAAATATTTCCTTTAATATATCATTCATTATGTTTTTTTTTTATTTTTAATTTGCAGGGGAATCTTCCTCGGATACCCCACCCCCACCACCGCCCCCGCCAGAGGAAGAATGTGAGTGCAGCCTTTGAAAAAAAAATTTTTCTAAATCTTTCATTTGTCCAAGGCCACATTACAGCGCACACGAGCCCTCCAGAAACAAGCGCGTGTTTTCCGGTGTGCTCATGTGTATTGCATGTGAGTGCAGTACGATAGCATAATTGTGCAAAATTGAGGATCACATTAATGTGCCACACTATTGTGTGCTTTTTAACACGTTTGATATGTCCAAGCCCTTATTCCAAATGTTTGCATAATTTTTGACACTTCTCCGAGAATTGTTTTAGTAAATGTATTTGAACATTTATGACAGTGAGAGTTAAAATAATTCCTTTTTTTTTTAGCACTACACCAACTAGCCCTCAGGCTACGGGCAGCCCATTGCCCCCTCCGGGCAGTCCCTTGCCCCTCCGTCTCACCATCGCCCCCCACCGGGCAGCCACCGCCCCAAAAGAGGAACCGGGGACTCACCCTACACTTAAGTGCATCCTAAGCAATTTTTTTAATCTTTTTATTGACCTTGATTGTCAGCAAATAATTAGTGAAATTATCATTGATATTAATTGAATTTTTTATTTCCCTGATAAAAATTTTCGAAAATAAAAAAGGAAACAAATCTATTATTTTTGGCTTGAGAGACAGAGCTTCTTCATTTCTCATTCCCATTTATTGTCCCCAACTCCCCCATTGTTTGGGGCTGTATCTTGTCCCTCAGTTTTAAGCTTAGTCCACGAAATACGGTCCAAACGTCAAAATTATCCAAGAAATGTTCACACTAGCCTTTTAGGAAATTTTCTTATAATATATTACTAATGGATTGGACGGTGATTGTTGAAATAAAACATTTTTTTTTCTAGAAGCAGGACCAGCCCTACAGGTCCCTCCACCCTCTCTCACCCCCTCCACCCCTCTCCAGCCCTCCATGCCCTCCACCCTCTCCAGCCCCTCCAGCACCTCCTCCTCCCTCGTCACTCTGGCGGCCATGCTTGAGAATCGTAAGTAAATCATATGCAACGTTAATGAAATGTTATACAAGATAATTAATATCTGTATTTTCCCAGTGTAAAATCCACGCTACATGATGCAACATTGGGTACTGTGGGTTTGACAATGCTTTTTATGGGGCTGCAGCACCACTTCCAAAAATTTTTGTATGTAGCACAGTCCTAGTGATACAAACCAAGAATGTTCTGATACAATTTAGCAATAAACGTAATGTTTTAAGCCAGCATTACTCCTGCTGTTTATCATGATCCCCCTGATGCAATAATATCGCTTTAAGTGGAAGTTCAGTGATAATATATATACTTTTAAGGAAAAAGAGAGCAGTATTTATCCTCCCAATGACCTTAATCTGCCCATTCAGCAATCAGCATTGGGTCTGTGTATAAATAAATGCACACGGAATAATGACTTCCTGTTTGCAGAACCCCAATAGAGACGTTATGGTCTTGGCCCTTGACCAGCACCTGGGTTGATTCAGTTGCTCAGTAGAGATCTGAGCATGTTGTAACCCATCCAACAGCCAATCAGTAAAATACTGTTACCATAACTAGGTATGCATAATAATAAACTAAGAATTTTAGAAATATATATTTATACTGAGCTTTCCTTTTTATGAACACCGCAACTTATAGCATTGAGTACCATGATGTGTAAGTAGTTACAGGTGCAAATGTGCAATCTAACACCGTCATGGTGCTTTAGGAAATGTGCTCGAACACTCTTCACCACAATTCTCCTCATATCTTCCTCCACAAACTACAGAGCATGTGGCGGGAGATGCGCCACATGGTGCGGCGCCTGGACCGCCGCCTGGACCGCCACCTGACCAGACTGGGAGAGGAGGGCACACCCCAGTAACCCCCTTTTTTTTTGTTTGTTTATTTTTTGTAAATAGTTTTTTTTTTTAAATTTCATATATATACTATATATATACAAACAGTTTCTGAAAAAAAAATGTTTTTGGGCTTTATTTTTCGATATCAGTCATTTCGCATTACAATTGAATTTTTTTCCATGATTCATAATCATTTTTATTTGAAAAATTACAATACACATATCTTTTTAGCGGCTATGCTGGTACTTATAATTGTATATACCTTACCATTAATGCCATTACCCACACCACTTAATATATACCGTTACCATTAATGTCATTACAACAACACACATAATATTCCATACATTAATATATATATACCTTACCATTAATGTCATAAACACACACCACCCCATTATATTACTATATATACTTTAATGTCTCCCACTATATATATTCTTACTTTGTCTTACACACCATTATATAATATCCTTACATTATAGGCATTACATCATTCTGACATTGTCCCTACTTATGTTATTCGTCTCACCAATTAGTATTATGGGACAAGAAATTAGCGACCCACAGTGTGAAGGTATATATATTATTATACCTGATACCTTAATACCATGGGGGTATCAACACAAAACACAATATATATATATACCTTACCATTAATGTCATTCACACACCCACATTATATATTTATTTTATATATACCTTACTGATAATGTCATACACACACCAAGCATTATATAATTATATACCTTACCATAATACGCTTAACCAAACCACATGATTATATATATACGCTAACCATTAATGCCATACACACACCACATTATATATAGATACCTTACCATTATATGCCATTACAACACACCACATTTAATAATATTCCTTACCTTAAATGTCATTACAACCCACACCACATTATAATCTATATATACCTTACGCATTAATGTCATTACACACACCACATTATATATAG
>JAACNH010003333.1:0-29951 GCA_019447015.1 Hymenochirus boettgeri
CAATACTATACTGTTAATGGGTGTGTCTATGGACAATACCATACTGTATAAAGGGAGTGTCTATGGACAATACCATACTGTTAATGATAAATGGGATGTCTATGGACAATACCATACTGTTAATGGGTGTGTCTATGGACAATACCATACTGTTAATGATAAAAGGTGGGTAGGTCTTGGGGACAATGCTATACGTTAATGATAAGGGGTGTGCTATGGGCAATACTTTACTGTTAATTATAAGGGGGTGTCTATGGACAATACCATACTGTTAATGATAAGGGGGTTGTCATGGACACTACCATACTGTTAATGATAAAGGGGTGTCTATGGACAATCCATACTGTTAAGGTGTGTCTATAGACAATACTATACTGTTAATGGGTGTGTTCTGGGACAAATACCATACTGTTAATGGGAATGTCTATAGACAATACTATACTGTTAATGGGTGTGTCTATGGGCAATACCATACTGTATAAAGGGAGTGTCTATGGACAATACCATACTGTTAATTATAAATGGGATGTCTATGGACAATACCATACTGTTAATGGGTGTGTCTATAGACAATGGCATACTGTTTATGATAAATGGCGTTGTCTATGGCAATGCCATACTGTTAATGATAAGGGGGTGTCTATGGACAATACCATACTGTTAATGATAAAGGGGGGGAGGGTCTATGGACAATGCTATACTGTTAATGATAAAGGGGTGTCTATGGACAATACTTTACTGTTAATTATAAAGGGGGTGTCTATGGACAATGAAACTGTTAATGATAAGAGAGTGTCTATGGACAATACCATACTTTAATGATAAGGGGGTGTCTATGGACAATACCATACTGTTAATGATAAATGGAGTGTCTATGACAATGAAATACTGTTAATGATAAAGGGAGTGTCTATGGACAATACCATACTGTTAATAGGTGTTTTCTATGGACAATACCATTCTGTTAATGATAAAGGGAGTGTCTATGGACATACCATACTGTTAATAGGTGTGTCTATGGACAATACCATACTTTAATGAAAAGGGGGTGTCTATGGACAATACCATACTGTTATGATAAAGGGGGGTCTATGGACAATACCATACTGTTATAGATAAGGGGGTGTCTATGGCAATGCCAATACTGTTAATGATAAGGGGGGGGGGGTCTATGGACATACCATACTGTTAATGATAAGGGGGGTGTCTATGGACAATGCCATACTGTTAATGATAAGGGGGGTCTATGGACAATACCATACTGTTAATGATAAAGGGGTGTTTTATGTCAATGCCATTCTGTTAATGATAAAGGGTGCCTATGGACAATCCTATACTGTTAATGATAGGGGGTGTCTATGACATACCATACTGTTAATGATAAAGGAGGTGTCTATGGACAATACTATACTGTTAATGATAAAGGGGGTGTCTATGGTCAATACCATACTGTTAATGATAAAGGGGGGTGTCTATAGACAATACTATACTCTTAATGATAAGGGGTGTCTATGGACAATACCATACTGTTAATGATAGGGGGTGTGTCTATGGACAATGCCATACTTTTAATGATAAGGGGGGGGGTCTATGGACAATACCATACTGTTAATGATAAGGGGGTGTGTCTATGGACAATGCCATACTGTTAATGATAATGGGGTGTCTATGGACAATACCATACTGTTAATGATAAAGGGGGTGTTTATGGTCATGCCATTCTGTTAATGATAAAAGGGGTGCCTATGGACAATACTATACTGTTAATGATAAAGGGGTGTCTATGGACAATACCATACTGTTAATGATAAAGGAGGTGTCTATGGACAATACTATACTGTTAATGATAAAGGGGTGTCTATGGTCAATACCATACTGTTAATGATAAAGGGGGTGTCTATAGACATACTATACTCTTAATGATAAGGGGGTGTCTATGGTCAATACCATACTGTTAATGATAAAGGGGTGTCTATAGACAATACTATACTCTTAATGATAAAGGGGGTGTCTATGGACATACCATACTGTTAATGATAAGGGGGGTTGTCTATGGACAATACAATACTTTTAATGGTAAGGGGGGTTGTCTATGGACAATAGACATAGTAATCTCCAAGAAACCAATCAGGGGAAATTCTCAGAAAAAAACAATTATTATTAAAGTAATTATCTTACACATACTTCGGTATTCTGCCCATACTGGGAGATTCAATAAAAGTTCTTATCGTTAAAAATGGTGCTAATTTAACCCCAACCAATCAGATGTTAGCTTTCAAATGTTAACAAGATCCGATTGGTTGGGCAAAATAGCACCGTTTTTAATGATAAGAACTTTTTTTGAACCTACTTGATTGTCTTTATTATAATTATTAAAATCAATTGATTCATCCCCTTTGCTTTGCTGTGGTCAGTAGAGAGCTGCCATTTTAGTTTCTTCTTCCCAGAATGCACTCTACCTTGGAATGTTCCTAACAGTTATTTCTACTGATTGGCCGTTGGATGGGTCAAACATGCTCAGATCTCTACTGAGCAACTGAATCAACCCAGTGACTGAGACCATAACGAACACTATTAGGGTTGTGCAAACAGAAAGTCAGTACTTTGGAATTATTTATTTATACCAGATAACCCACTAAATGGTCAATGAAAGGTAAAATGTGTATTTGCGCTGAACTTTCCCTTTAACTCCAGCTCTTTCCATTCTAAATCCTTACTGCAGACTCTGTTCCCTGTGCCTATTCCATATTTATATATCATTACCCGGATCTCCCTTTATCTGACTGTAGACATGGAACGCCAGAAATGAACATACAATTATCTACTCCTGGGAACATTAGTTCCTTGAGATTAAGGCATTCCATTCCGTAGCGTGCCTGCTCGGATTAAAGGCCATCTTAGAGGATTTATTTGTCCCATATCTATTAAATAAAATAGATTTCTCCTTCCAATGGAGCTTTTAGTTCAATGAAATTAAATCTCCCCGTTAGGTGTTACCGTACGGTAATTATTATTGGATCACAGAGTCTATAGTCTGCAATATGAGTAATATTGTGTGTGGGTGGGTGTTTACATATAGATTATCTTTGGGTCCTTTTAATGAAATATTAAGCTACAGGTTGCATGGATTTTCATTGAATAATCATTGGTTGGTTTGTTTTATAGGGTAATGGGGCCCATACACGAACCAATACCGGACAGACGATCCTGATAAAGTACGCTTATTGGTTTGTGTATGTTAATCGTATAATGATCGTACGCAAATATTTATCACCACCCCAATTGTCAATCAGGGGAAATTTTTATTGTCAATCGTCATACAATGCCCATCATGACGACGATCGTACGATATTGGGATTGGCTGTCCGTATGGTTCCTGTAGGGCCCCATAAGTTCAACTCAACCATAAAGTTGTGTTCAACTGTTAAACAATCCAGTGATTCTATGTTATAAATAAATGATTCCAAAGTACTGACTTCCTGTTTGCAGGACCCCTAATAGTGTTCATTATAGTCACTGGGCTGATTCAGTTGCCCAGTAGAGATCTGAGGAATATTTGACCCATCCAACAGCCAATCAGTAGCAAGTTCTGTTAGGAAAATTCCAAGGTGAGTGCATTCTGGGAAGAAGGACTGTTACATAATCTAAGATGGCAGCCCACTACTAACCACAAAAAAGCATAGTAAAGGGTATGAAATCAATTGATTTCTCAAAAGTGAAGAGAATATGCAGTACAGTATGTGTAATAGTATAAAACTACATACATGTATATATAATACTTGTATATAAAGGGACAGATAGACAGAAGACTATTAGTCAATAAATATTCTAACTCGTTACCCTTCACATTAATGTTCTACGGACCTATAATTTACCTCTGTGCAGTATTTATAAGGATATAAATCTATATTTTACGATTTCCAATAACGATTGGGATTTTTACCACTGTGGCATTACTTTACGACCATGATGTAAACGCTGCGGACGGTAAAGGTCCAATTCAGGAATTATCAATTTTAAACACCACCTTACTGATCATTGTTTCTCAACTAAAAGCCGTTCGCTCTTTACCCAGAACCGCAACCGTTATTTTAAATTGCCGAGGGCAGTGATTGCTGCTCTGTACATTTTTTCCAATTACATTTTGTATATCCCTTTAAGTTAAACAAGGCGTTATACTTTTAGAATGTTAAACGCCATTCTCATAACCTGGACCCAGATTTACCTTATTATTAACTCACATTTTCAGGGTGTTTCTATTTCTTTCTAAATAAACATTATTAGCGATATTTTAAATGAAAGTAAAAGGAATTCAGTGGAGGTTATTGATAAATGTTGTGTCTCTGTATTAGATTACCACCGCTTCTCTGTTCTCCCAGACAGAGGTCTGGACTATGTAATAGGGCCATTAGTTTGATTGGATCGCATAGCTTGCACGGAACAATTTATTGCGATTCCTTTCTAGAAAACATCTCTAAATCATTTGGTTTCCAAGTAAATAATAGGGGCCGCACTTAAAATATAAATGGTCCATTAAAAATAAAGGACTGCTGCAAACAGATCTATATGCAAATCCAATGGTTTTATTAAAGACGTTGCACAGAAACACACCGCACTTTACTAAAGCGCGTTTGGTTGGCATCAAGATTTGTGTGTAGAATTTATTCTATTTTTCTGTCTTTCTGTAATAATATTCCCCCTGTCTAAAGCTTGGTACACACAGTACAGATTTTTAAAAAGATGACAGACAGGATCTGCACACAGTCCTATAGGGAGAACTCTCGGGACTGTGTGTTTCCCTACCGTCGCGGCAGACTCCTCTATAGGGAGTTAAGCATGGCCGAGGGAATTTTCGTTTTTTCCCGAATGACCCTAAAACCGCTACACACTCTAGCGAGTAAGCCCCGATACTGTCGGATCTGGGCTTTATCGCTATGTGTGTACCCAGCGTAAGTCATTTCATTGACTTTTGAAAGATAGCGGAATTTCATCCCTTTGATGTTCGGTAGAGGTGATTACAATATATAAACATGTGAGCCATGAATATCCTTTAATTGTTATACTTTGATCAGGTATAATCATTGCCATTCATATCCTATAAATTATATGGTTATAAATGGTTCTTAGCTATGTCATCACATACATTTTTAGGAAATAGTGTACCCCACTGTATGCTTGTGATCCAGGTCACGGTATATCTGAAATATTCATTCATCCAGGTCATGGTATATCTGTAATATTCATTCATCCAGGTCACGGTATATCTGTAATATTCATTCATCCAGGTCATGGTATATCTGTAATATTCATCCATCCAGGTCATGGTATATCTGTAATATTCATCCATCCAGGTCATGGTATATCTGTAATATTCATTCATCCAGGTCACGGTATATCTGTAATATTCATCCATCCAGGTCATGGTATACTGTATATTAATTCATCCAGGTCATGGTATATCTGTAATATTCATTCATCCAGTCATGGTATATCTGTATATTCATCCATCCAGGTCACGGTATATCTGTAATATTCATTCATCCAGGTCATGGTATTCTGTAATATCCTTCTTCAGTCATGTATATCTGAATATTCATTCATCCAGGTCATGGTATATCTGTAATATTCATTCATTCAGGTCATGGTATATCTGTATATTATTTCATCCAGGTCATGGTATCTGTAATATTCATCCATCCAGGTCATGGTATATCTGTAATATTCTTTCATCCAGGTCACGGTATATCTGTAATATTCATTCATCCAGTTCATGGTTATCTGTATATTCATCCATCCAGGTCACGGTATATCTGTATATTCATTCATCCAGATCACGAATATTCATAATACTTGCATGCCTTTGTTCCATCGCAGGCCTTCTGCTGCTTTTTCGTATCGCGGAAGCAGAGCAGAAGGGGCTGGACAGGAAGTTGCTCAGTGATTGCATTATACACTAGTTCCTGCTGGAGTTTTAGACCATTAGACTTGTTCTAAACTTAACCGTTTGTATTTTTTTCTTTTTTCCAGATAAATTTTGTATTTTTGTTCAATATTGTAAGAATTCTAATGACAAATTAAGAGCCTCAACCACATCCGAGACAATACAATATAGGTAAGTTTAAGTTGGAGAAATGGGTGTGGAAGCTAATGTCATTAGAAAGGTGGACAGATCCACATCTGCTATCCCAGATTCTATTCTCCTTCCTATCATAAAGTTTCACAACCAAGGATGAGTCCTTTTCCGATTCAATACCCCCCAAACTTTGTTACTTTGAATATATTCAATATTAATTTATATTAGATATTTAATAAAGGGGCGGTATTGCTTTTTAGCAATATCGCACCTTTAACAATTGTTATGGAGATCGTTAAATCTACGTTGTTGTGTTTTACACTACTGCTTGTATTCTACGATCGTAAGGAGATATATATCCTTCTCATTCTTCACTGCCCGCCCACTCCCCTCCCTTCTGTGCCTTGCGAAGACTTAGAATTCTTGCACATCCGCGTTGAGTGTTCACAGCGAATACTCAAGTCATTGGCCATGACTTACTGTAGGAGGCACGGAGAAGGAGGTGAGAGGGGAAGGTGAAGAAACTGAAGGATGTCTCAGACTGCAAGTAAGTACGGGTGAGGTACAGGTGAGTATATCGGTTTGAAATGTTTGGAGGGCCTTTACCTGCTAATGGTAGACATGGTTTTTAGTCCGTTTTGGACAGCAGTTTATAAGATGAAGGACTAATGTTAACCCATGTTACATAGTTCCCATTATCAGGAAGATTAAAGTGATTTGTCTAAAATGTGCGTCTAGTCACCTACTTATAGGGTTTTCCGTGATTCCTATGGAATTTGTCTTGTCTAATGTCTTGTCTCCGAGAACCTGAGTGGCCCCTAAGTCTAACGTAATTTGTCCGTGGATCTAACGTTTATTTTGATATTCTGTTTGGTCTCTTACAGAAAGGCTGTCAGGCCACGTTAGTCCTCCTACCTCTTCTGGGAATTACATACATGCTCTTCTTCTCGTGAACCCAGGAGAGGACGAGTTTCCCAGATTGTTTTCATTTATTTTAACTCCTTCTTACAGTCCTTTCAGGTATGATATGGTTTCCGGGTCCGTACTTATCATATTAGTCTTTATCTCTGAAGCTTTGTATTGTATCATAGATAGAGATGGGATCCGGGTCCGAAACAATCCCGGATCCGACACGAAACTCTTCGGTTCCAAAATCCAAACCCGGACGGATCGTCTGAATTTCGGGACTTCGGAACGCATTTTCGATAATTTTTGAACGTATGGAGCTATTTTCAATAATTTTCAAACATTCGAAAATACGATAGGAAACTCTAAAATGGTCTCTGGTCGTATTTTCTAGAATCTTCGAACGTTCAAGGCTATTTTCGAAAATTAACAAAAATAGTTCCGTACATTAGAAATTCGTTCCGGGTTCGGATTTTGGAGACTTTGGGATTTTCCCAAGATCCGGGAATCCGAAAACAAAACTAGCGATTTTCAGCCATCTCTAATCACAGATCGGGATGTGATACCAATACAGAGATGACTTCACTGGGATAGAAGTGAAAAAAACATTATTGATCATATAAAACCTAAAGGAAATGGGTACTATGGAAATCAGGAGCAGATACTTTATTTCACTGTATTTGTATAAAACATTAGTGGCTGGAATTAAAATGGAACTGCAGTGGAAGATTCCATTAAAAAAAAAATCACTCAGCTACATAGCTAAGTTATAATTATAATATAATCTTCCACTGCAGCCCCCTGCCTGCTGTAATCAGCTAACGCATTAATTGTAATGTAAAGCTTCGTACACACGTATTTTACCGCCGACAAATGACCCCTGAGCCAAGGCCGTTCAGGCTGTTCATTCCACGGGCGTTCATTTCCCGTGTGCCTTGCGTTGGAGGGTCGTTCATCGCTGTAAAATCGTATGTGTCTACGAGGCTTAAGTCAGTAGAAGGATCTAACCCGGGATTAATGCTTATAACACCCGGGTTAACGTTTCAGTTATTTATAGTGACAGTCTGCCACCCAGAAAGCAAAGAAATAAAAGAAACAAATTTGTCCCATAATTTATAAGGATATTACATCACCCCTGATATGCATAATAACGTAATATCCCTATATTACGTTATCCCTTAAATTATATAACTATTATTATTTTTATTATGAAATGCGGATGTGATTATTAGATAGTCCTGCTGAGTTGATTCATTCATGTGTTTTTTATTCACAGGGTTTCTTTGTGTCTGTATTTTACTGCTTCCTTAATGGGGGGTAAGTCCTTGATATCCTACCTAGATATTTTTTTATGGATTCTTCATTATAAACCAGTTCATTCTTGTTCCTTTAAATCGGGGCTGTCAAACTTCCTGCCCTCCTGGTGTTTTTAAAAACTACAACTCCCAGAATTCCCCGATGCTGTATGTAGGCAGGGAATGCTGGGAGTTGTAGTTTTACACTCTTAAATTCAATAAAATTAGTAGAGAGCCCTTCCCACTCACTTCTAGTTTAACTCCACCTCCCTGTCTTTAGGCAGAAAAATAAAACTACCACCCCCCCATGACCGCAGGGGTCCCCAGATGGTAGGAGGGCCCAACACAAGCCCACAACCCGCACCAGCTATTTCTAAACAGCTGATCATGTGTATGAAGGAAACATATGCGCTATCAACTGTTTAAAAGACCGGACCCGAACTTCCAGAACCGAACCAGAAGTTGGGGTCCAGTCTTTTAAACAGCTGATCACACGTATGTTTCATTCATACACACCATTGGCTATTTAAAAAAAGCTGATCTTGAGGGAGTGGGTCGGGGCCGGCCTCCAATATTGCGGGGGCCTGGGCCTCTGCATTTACACCCTTGAGAATTCTGTTCTCCTCGTCCACCTCAAACCACACTGAGCATGTCTGAGATCACTGAGCTCGGGGAGGGGCAGTACCTAGCAGGACCTTTCTTTTAACATACATGAAAACAAACAGAGCGGTAATACCAAATCCGTTCCTTGATAATTTACTGCAGTTACAAATCATTATCTCTTGGTGTATACTATACCTCTCATTTGCTTCATTTAGGTTCGATCAGCTGCAAGAAAAAGATGGCATCGTTGGCAGGACCACCATTCTCTACGCGTCCGCGTAGCCAGGGCAATGTCCATACCAACATCTCCCAACACGAATCAGCTTTCACAGTATAAAGCAAACCACTGCGGCAGTCTGATTGTAATAACAGGAACTCTGGGAAGCGCCTTGTTCTTTGCCCTATTTTGCACTGTGCCGATGCCTTCGCGTGTTTAGTGGATATACGTTACATTCGTACATGAAGCTTTGCGGCAATCAGATGACCAAGGCGCGAGATGCACTGAAAAATAACAAAGTCTGGAAGATTAAAGTCCACATCTTTCTTCATTTCTGCTCAGCGTTCAAAGCACAAACTCTAAGGCTACTCGTAGAAGAACCCACCACTGGCCCCACTGTGTAGTGTTTAAAAATCCTTACATCTCTGCTCCTTATGGTTCTCCGTGTAAGATACTTTATAGACCTTCATTCCCCCGTGTTGTTCTAAGTAGCAGGCAGCCGTGTCTGCGATTGGCTGCCGGATAGCCAATCACAGAAGCGCTGCCGGCCCCTCCCCTTCCTGCTGCTTCCTCCCGCTAGCAGAGCCGGGAACGAACATTAAAGGATCGAAGGTCTGTAAGTATCTTTCTGTGGCTTTTCTTGCAAAAATAATTGGGATGGGGTGGGCTACACATAGTAAAAAATTTATTTTAGGCGTGGACTTGCCCTTTAAAAGCCGAGAAGAGTGACCAAAAGGGCATTTAGTTTCCTTATTTGTTCTTTATTTTTTTGTTTATTGCAAATAATAATGTATGTTTGCCCATGGGTAAATAATGGAAATATTTTAATATTTGTGTATTTATAGATATCTTACAGACATTGAAACAAGTTACTGGAGTCCTAGGTTATTAGGACAATTATACTCAACTTTCCTACACTCCACACCAGAATAGTAAGGTGGGGACCTCACCAATTAGTTGGAATACTTATGTGAAGTTTCCCTTGCTGCTCCAGTCCGCCCCCTGCTATTGTCACTGACAGTTTGTGATCTGTCCAATGGGAAGACACACTTCTTTGCAGAGCATGATTCCCATTCTACATCGTGGACTGCAGAGACAGCAGGAAAGGACCATAGTGGTGAGGGAACCTTCATGAAACTGTTCCAGCTGATCGGTAAAGTACCCAGGGGTGAGACTAAGGTTCAGTTCCCCCCCTGGGTACTATTAATAGGTGGTAGAAGGGGGGGGGGTATAATTGTCCTTTAAAAGCCTGACTGTTGTCACTTTATTTCCTCTTCTGTGTCTTTAGAACAAATTAATTTTAATAACATTTGTTACTTTTAGCCTCGGATGGGGGGGGGGGGCATAGACGTTAATTGTGTCTTAAAAGAGAATGTTGCCTAGAACACATTTATTTTTACTGAAAGCCCAGAAACTGCTAATTAAAATGATTCAACCCTTGTTATCCTAACGATATCATATCCCTGGTAAAATAAGTAAAATCTTTCACTACATCAGGTCTGCAGTTCCTTTCACTTCCATGTTAACCCTTTCCTAAACCGAGCACAAGAAGACACAAAGAAGTTAATTGGGTGTCACCTTACATTGTTTCTACTGATGAAGTACACTGAGCAGTCTGTCCCGCCGGGAGGGTGAGGCAGTGTGCAATACTTTACTTATTTCACATTGGTTTTATTTTTGATGTGAAATTGCTTGGAAGACAAACGCCACCTTTTTTAATCTGTGGTTTAATGGCTTTAAGGAAGGCTAGGATGTGTTTTAGACCGTAGTTTCCCCATTTTTGATCTCAACAGATGGCCCTAGAAAGCAACTTTTTAACCAGCTTTTGCTGTACAATGGGTGTTCTCCCATATGAAAATTAGACACTGATTTAAATGGGACAAAGAAGGTATTAGCAATTTCCTATAACCTAACTCTCCCACTACTCCATGTATTTCTTTAATGGAGTTTCTGTATATGTGTATGTCATCCTATGGGGAAGCACAAAGCAAAAAAAAAAGGGAGGTAGGTCAGAACAGGGAAACTAAATATATACAGGGCGATACACCGAGCGCCACTATCGGCAACCCGGTGCAAACAGCACGGCGATGTTATATGCCGATAGCAGCGCTCGCTACTTGGCGCTGTTCTATTCCGGCACTTTCAATATAACATCGGTTGCGGACTTGAACTCCAAATCAGGAGTGCCCTGATAATTTTTAGCTTCTCTTGGGGAAAATGATTATTTATGTTCTCCTTATGTTTGTTTGTGGTACTTACAATCAACAGTGTAGGAGCTTTGATCCAAGTAGAAAATGTTTTATCGCGAAGACTGCACTTGGATATTTATTATGCACTTTCGTAAAAGCCTAATCATTTTTTTAAGGTGTAGTTGTCCTTTAATACCGACAAGCTTTAATAGACTAAACATGACATTTCTGACTAGTGCCAAATTCCAGTAGGTGCTATTGCCAGAATTAGCACGGTGTCCCTTTAAGCTGGCAGGCCAGCCTTGGAATTCTTTGTTATCAGACAGCCCACCAGGTGGCACAAAAATAGTATAAATAGTTGATTCCTGTATCGTAAATCACCTTAACCCTCCACATAGGATCCTGCTGGCAGCAATGCCTAAATGGGATTGACATTAGAAAGGGCAGATTGGTCTTACCGTAATGTATTTCGTTTGGTTTTTTGTTTTTTTGTCCTCCACATGCCTCAGGTTTCTTAAAGGGTGGTTCTACAGAATTCCCATAAGGCAACTGAATCCCAATACAGTTAAATTCTGTCTTTACTGATATTATATTTCCCCATTTACTACTATGGCAATGGACACAAAATGTCTTTTTCTACCTTTCGCTGTTTCTTAAACCAAAACTGCATTTGTTCTCAAAGGATCTTTATTTATTAAAGGTGTGATTGAAAAATGATCTTGTTACTTATTTCTTATCTCATGGCTTATAATAGACACATAGAATCGTTAAAGGAGTATCAAGGGAATTGAAGTGTGGGTTGGTTATAGTACCAGTGGGAGGTGCTAAACCTGCAAAGTCTTCCCTTGGCTGGTTTATGAACTGTCCCAGACTGTTTGGAGAGGATGGGAGAAGATGGCATCTCAAGATGGTCTTTGATGCCTATCATTTCCACATCTAGTTCAATCCCAATTTAGGTCTTCACCTTGGGTATTATCAGGGGGAGGGGAGGTTTGGGGGGTGAATGGCCCTTTAACCTGGTTCCTGCAGCTTATTAGAGTCTGAAGCTAAACGTATATATGGGGGGGTCACAGTAGACTCCAGTCGAAGGCAGAACTGTAGGTATGGTGACAGTAAGTGAATATCCAAATGTTCAGGCAGAAAGCATTATCTAATGTTATATCCCAATCCATAGAGGGTATTTTATGTCCTATTCATTGTAAATAACGATAGAATGTGTCCATTTTTTACATGACGATCTTTATTTTAAATGGTAATCGTTATTTTACAACGGCGTCGAAAAGTACAAGCGTTATTTATAAATCCTGTAAATAACGATCGCCGTGTAAAATAACTAATGCATCATTATTGCGGCAATATGTTTATTTTTCCCTCTGGCAGGATTTGGAGTAGAGGAAGGCGCGAGATCTGCCTGACTGTTGAGCCGGCGTCACTGGGGGCACACAAAGCGCGATACTGAAGGAACAATATTGTGAGGCCGAGTAACAGGAATTTGCTTACTGTATTGCGTGGGGGAGGTCCTACAGGAATTTCACCAATAACCAAGAAAAGGAAAGTTTAACACATGCGCGGAGGGGAGGGGATATTCAAAACTGAACGCCACCCACATTATTTCACTATGGTACAGCTACCCCCTAAGTTAGAAATACGGTGTACTTATCCTTTAACTAACAAAGGCAAAGAAAAAAAAATCTCTACTTATGAATGGATCTTTTCACATAGTATTTGGATCCATTCACAAATACTATAGTAAGCTGTCATTGTGACACAATAGCATGTACTGAACTGAGGGGTTTGCACAACATACTGATGTAGGGGTGGACACTCCCTTTACAAACGTTCGGTCGTGAATACCATGAGGTAGTAAACTACGGGATCTTACATCTACGATATCATTCATTTGCGATAACAATCGTAAATTAAGGATTGTTAAAACGATTTCATTTATAAATATGGTCCCAACTGCCTATACTATTATAAAATGCCAGTACATGTCTTTGGCATTTCAATTTTTCAGATAAAAGTCCTTTAAGGCAATCTTTTATCTTTGCACAAAAAAAACAGTATTTACTAGAAACCACTATAACAGAGCTGTATATAGATTGGACAATGAGGGGTGAAAAATCTTAATTTATAATTTAATAAATGTAGCATCTGTAAATACCTACAGCACACCATCATGTAACTTATTGTCGCATTGTAAAATAATATTGCAGCCATAAAACATTATTTTATGCCTGTGACATTATTGTACTTAAAATACCAACAATGGTTCCCCCAGTTATTTTGGCACTGAGTAAAACTGCAGTATAGTAAGGTGCACAATATTATAATTAATATCATAACTTTATTATTATAAATATTATTATTTATTATATTTTTATTATATTTATTATAAATAAATACCTACATATTGCAATGGAAATATTTCCCAAGGAAATGCAACCAAGCAGGGGGTGTCAGTCCAGCTAAAAGGCTCATAGTGATTATTAGGATTGGGGTTGCCTTGACTGGTTGAAAGGATTTTCATTTTTATCATCAACATGTACCCCTATAGCCCCCCTGTCTGCCATCCCAATGAGTGTAGCATAATTTTGTAGCCTACAGTGCCTACACTACTGTAGACTTACCTGCAGTTTTCCTGTTACAGATGTAAGTCAATCAATCCTGCCTGTGAATGTCGCAGGTAAGAAATGCTGGAAGATGTTATAGATGTCATCAGAACAACGTTGAATCGGATTTAACGTCTAAACAGTTTGGGCTCTATTTAAAAACCTGTCGTGGCGTGGCTTATTGTTACCTTACCGTGGGTTATCGTTACTCTACGACCATGGCCGTTAATGTACGCCCACTATCGTACATTTACAACGTTGGTTTGTAGAATACTAAGCGGTAGTAAACTACTCGTCATAATGGTTGTTAAATCTGTTTTATTCAATTAGATCAACTGGACTTGAAGTTTAGTTCTTGAAGACGTTTCGCTAGTCATCCGACTGGATCTCTCAATTCAGAATGAATGAATTAACAAGTTCTGACCAGTACTTTGGCACAATGAGCTGGAATTATCCACATTACTATTATAATAATTATACTTATTATACATTTTGCTTCCCTACCAAACACAACAGCTTTTTTGCCTTTTCTTGTGGAGAACCACTTTAAAGGAGAATGAACATCTAATAATAAAATTAAAGGAAAATATATAAAGTTCTGGTGACTCTCTGTATAATAAGGATCTGAACTGCTATGTTTTTATCCTTCAAATGTTATTAGTCTAAAGATGTATGTTTATTGTTGATGCTGCTTCTCCTCATTTTCCCAAGCTCCTCTGCTTCTGTTACAACCCCCTGTGAGCCAAATCCTTATTTGGCATACCCCTATAGACTTGAATAGGGTTCATTTCACCACCACATGGGACCATGGAACAGGAGGAAAGGAAGCATCAATAAATAAATGGTTTTAAAGCAAAAACGTAATATATATTGCATAAATATCCTTATAACAAGGAATCGTTAGACTTGTTATTAGACTTTTATTCTCCTTTAAATTCATTTAACTCTCCATGAGGAGAACTGCTGGGTGGAGCGTGTACTGAGAACATTGCTTTTGGTGCCACAGCCCCTTTTAAAAGAAGTCAATGGCAGCATGTTCCTGCGGAGTGTGCCACCACTGGCTTCTATTACATAGGGTTGCTTCAACCTGAGCAGGATTTTTCAACCTGTTTGGTCACGGCGTCTATCCTCTTAATGTTTCCTCTAATTTAAAATCACTGTATGCACAGAAATAAATTTTAGTGTGTGTACTTATATTCCAGCAGATTTTTGTGTGCGTACCCCTTAAACGTTTGCGCAGTTCTGCAGAATCTAACGAGCATCGCAGCACACAGCTTAGAGGGAACACTGCCTGCTCTCTCTGTATGTATGTAATTGCTGTTGCTCCTTCTCTTGTTCCCAGCTCCTCTGCTTCTGGTAAACCTCCCTGTGAGACACATTCTTATATGGCACAACCCCCATAGACTTGAATAGGGCTTACATCACCACCAGCAAAGGACCATGGGAAGCCCGAAAGAAAGGAGCATCCATTTTGGTTTTAAATTGTTTGTCGGTTTTTATAAATTAAAATAAATACTTAGCAAAAAGGTAATAATTACAGGGGTTAATCATCTGAACTTTTTATTAGACTTTATTTCTCCTTTAAAATTAGAAGTTTAATACCATATTTACACTGCGTTCTCAATGATCACCTATAGCTTATAGACATGTCACACAATTGGTTTTAACATGTTACAAATTCTTTAGCGCCCCCACAATGTTTACTTACCTAACTTTCGCTGTTTTTATAACATTAAAGGGACAATGTTCCAGTAAGCCTGATTTAACTGAAAAAATACTGGCGGCATTGACATTATCCCTGAAAGCATTTGATGAATACGATTTACGATGAATAGGAGCCAGGAAAACGCACTCCGCGCATCTGTCCCTTTGTCCGTGTCAGAGATTTAACATTTATTCAGAAAGGGCCTTGAAAACTTCCACATGCATCAAGTTGTATTGAGAGCCCTTTAAACAATACGCATAAGTATTTCCTCTCTTGTTCTGCCAATCATTAGCGCAGATTCAAGGTTCTATCTCCCCCGTATCATTTATTTTACTGCATCGGCTCTAAAAGAATTTTTCTCTCGCAGTAGAAATCGTTTCATGTTACCAGCCTTTCGGCAATGTGAAATTGAATTCCGGTTACACGTTTTTTATTTCCTTTACCAGAGAACAAGGAGGGCCCCCCGAGTCTTGTAATTGTCTAAAATATTTAAACATTAATTAACCTTAAAATTTGCATATTTATTTAGTGTAAAAAGTGATTACGAAGCAAACTTTACGTGTTTGATGCATCTAGATTTCACATTTTTACTATCGGTAGTAAATGGGAAAATCATTTCTTAAAGGGACTGAATCTACTCCTCCAGTTTGTCAGTTACAGCCATGACATTACCATGTTGTGCAAGTTGGTAAAAAGCTTCTAAAGGCAGTGATAAAGCAAAGAGATCATGTTTAAGGGACCACTACTGCACGGGTAAACAACAAGAGATGGACAACTTCCAAAAGTTTGGTCCGTTTTCGAACTTTCGAACTATATGAAAGTTTCGAAATGGGAGTCAATTAGTTCAAAGTTCTAATGAAATACAAATAAATATCAATGGTAACTTAATGTAATGCTGTGGGACCTGGGAAATGGTCTGGGAACATGTTCAAATTCAGGACTTTCAAAAAATTTATTTTATTCTCACGCGCGCTACGTTCGAGCTCCCGCGTTTGATTTTCGATGATTATCCCATAGATGATTCGACCATTCCATAATTATCCCATAAACGATTCGACCTTTAGATAATTAGCCCATAAACGTTTCTAACATTCGATAATGATCCCATAAACGATTCTAACATTCGCATAATGATCCCATAAACTATTCTAACATTCGATAATGATCCCATAAACGATTCGAACATTCGATAATTAATCCCATAAACGATTCGAACATTCGATAATGATCCCATAAACGATTCGAACATTCGATAATTATCCATAAACGATTCGAACACATTCGATAATGATCCCATAAACGATTCTAACATTCGATAATGATCCCATAAACGATTCTAACATTCGATAATTATCCCATAAACGATTCGAACATTCGTAATGATCCCATAAACGATTCTAACATTCGATAATTATCCCATGAACCATTCAACATTCGATATGATCCCATAAACTATTCTAACTTCGATAATTATCCCATAAACGATTCTAACATTCGATAATGATCCCATAAACGATTCTAACATTTGATAATTATCCCATAAACGATTCTAACTTTCGATAATTATCCCATAAACGATTCTAACATTCATAATGATCCCATAAACGATTCTACATTCGATAATGATCCCATAAACGATTCGAACATTCAATAATTATCCCATAAACGATTCGAACATTCGATGATTATCCCCTAAAACGATTCGAACATTCGATAATGATCCCATAAACTATTCGAACCATTCGATGATTATCCCATAAACGATTCTAACATTCGATAATGATGCCACAACGATTCGAACTTCGATAATTATCCCATAAACGTTTCGAACTTCGATAATGATCCCATAAATGATTCGAACATTTCTATAATTCACATAAACGATTCGAACATTCGATAATGATCCGTAAACGATTCGAACATTCGATAATACTCTCATAAAACGATTCGAACATTCGATAATTAATCCCATAAACGATTCTAACATTTGATAATGATCCCATAAACCATTCTAACATTCGATAATGATTCCCATAAACGATTCTAACATTCGATAATTTCCCATAAACAATTCTAACATTCGATAATGATCCCATAAACTATTCGAACATTGATAATTATCCCATAAACGATTCGAACATTGTGTTGATTATCCCATAAACGATTCGAACATTCAATAATTATCCCATAAACGATTCTAACAACATTCGATAATTATCCCATAAAACGATTCTAACCATTCGATACAATGAACCCATAAACTATTCTAACATTCGATAATTATCACCATAACACCCAACGATCTTACCATTCGATATGTGATCCCATAAACGATTCTAACATTCGATAATTATCCCATGAAACGATTCGAACATTCAATGATTAATCTCCATAAACGATTCTAAACATTCGATATGATCCCATAAACGATTCTAACATTCGATAATGATCCCATAAACGATTCTAACATTCGATAATGATCCCAAAACGATTCGAACATTCATAATTATCCCATAACGTTTCGAACCATTCGATAATGATCCCTAAACAATTCGAACATTCGATAATGATCCCATAACTGATTCTAACCTTCGATAATGATCCCATAAAACGATCTAACATTCGATAATTATCCCATAAACAATTCTACATTCGATAATGATCCCAAAACTGTTCGAACATTGATAATTATCCCATAACGATTCGAACATTTGTTGATTATCCCATAAACGTTCGAACATTCAATAATTGATCCCATAAACGATTCTAACATTCTATAATTATCCCATAAACGATTCTAACATTCATAAACTGAATCCCACTAAAACTATTCTAACACATTCGATAATTATCCCATAAAGATTCTAACATTCGATAATGATCCATAAACGATCCTAAACTTCGTAATTATCCCATAACGATCGAAATTCATATTGAATCCCATAAACGTTCTAACATTCGATAATTATCCCATAACGATTCTAACATTCGATAATGTCCCATAAACGATTCTAACATTCGATAATGATCCGCATAAACTATTCGACATTTGTTGAAATTAATCCCATAAACGATTCGAACAATTCGATGATTATCCCATAAAGGATTCTAACATTCGATAATGATCCCATAACGTTTCTAACATTCGATATTATCCCATAAACGATTCAACATTGCTAATATCCCAGAAACGATTCTAACTTCGATAAGGATCCATAAACGATTCTAACTTTCATAATGATCCCATAAACGATTCTAACATAGATACTGAATCTCCATAAACTATTCGAACATTCAATAATTATCCCATAAACATTCGAACTTTGTATTATCCCATAAACGATTTGAACATTCGATAATGATCCCATAAACGATTTCGAATATTCATGATTAATCACCATAAACGATTCACCATTCGATAATTGATCCCTAAACCGATTCGAACATTCGATAATTATTCCCATAAAACGATTCGTATTCGTAATTTACTCCATAAACGTTCTAACATTCGATAATGATCCCATAAACATTCTAACATTCGATAATATCCCATAAACGATATCCAACATTCTCATTATCACATAAACTATTCGAACATTCGATGATTTCCCATAAACGATTCAACATCGTAGTATTATCCCATAAAACGTAGTCGAATCATTCCGATAATATCCCATAAACGATTCGTATACTAACTTCTGATAGATAATCCCCATAAACGATTCGCTAACATTCGATAATGAATCCCATGCATCAACTCGTATATCCATAACACTAACATGTATGATCCCCGATGACATTCGATAATTATCCCCTATAACGATCTACATTCATAATTATCCCATACACGATTCTAACATTCGATAATGATCCCATAAACATTCTAACACTCGATAATATCCACATAACATTCTACCACATTCGATAATGACTCCCATAAACTGATTCGAACATTGATAAGTCCTACTCGAACTTCATAAACCGATATCCAACGATTGTATCGATTATCCCATAAACGATTCTAAATTCGATATTATCCCATAAACGATTCCTACATTCGATAATATCCCATAACACGATTCCTAACATTCGATAATGACCCATAAACATTCTAAATTCGATATTATCCCTAACGATTCTAACATTCGATACTGTATCCCATAAACGATTCCTAACACTTCAGTAATGATCCCATGAAACGATTCGACCTTCAATATTAGTCCCATAAACGATTCGAACATTTGTGATTCCAAAAAGTGAATCCTTCATAAATCATAACGATTCGAACTTCCGATAGATTATCCCATAAACGATTCTAACATTCGAATAATGATCCCATAAACGATTTCTCGAATCCCATATGTTTCGAACATAATTTAGTCCATAACCGTTCGAACATTCGATAATTATCCCATTCCCATAAACCCGATTCGTAACATTCGATAATATCATCCTCCATAAACGATTTCAACCGTAATATCATCGTCTCAGATAATGATCCCAGAAACGTTCAACATTCGATAATATCGATCCATAAACGATTCTAAACATTCGATAATATCCATACATGAGCGAACATTGTTGATTTCAACTCGAATTTCGATAATTACTCATAAACTTTCTAACCATTAGATAATGAATCCCATAAACTATTTCGACATTCGATAATTAATCCCCATAAAACGTATGCATCTGACACATCTAATTGTTACGATTGATAATTATCCCCATAACTTTGAACATTCGATAATGATGCCCTAAAGATTCGCACATTCGATGATATCCACATAAACGATTTAACCATAATTTCGATTCGATATATGAAAGTCCCATAAAATGTCGAAATCCTCGGATAGTTCAGAGGGTATTCATGCAAACTCAATACTTTGAGCGACTGCGTATTCATCAAAACGATTAAATTCGATATTATCATACGATTCGAATGATTTACGCATAAACCACCGGTGATTAACCTTAATAATTTATTGACACCGATACTGTATTGAACATTCGCTAATGATCTTCTTGGTCATATTACATTCTAACATCTTCTGATGAATTACCATACAATGAGTTTCACTGTCTGTTGATGTATCCCAAAAGTTCACTTCGTAATTTCCATAAAACTTTCGCAACATTCATATATCCAACCGAGACTCACTGTTAATACCAAACGTTTTCAGGACACACGAAAATGATCGAACACTTGACTAGCATTAATCATAACGTTTCTGGTGTAAGCATGAAATGAACCAGAAGTATGATTCGAAGATCTGGATAATACACATAAGTCTCTTTAAAATCTTATTACTTCGTAATGATTTAATGAAAGTTGAAGTGAGACTCTCTTCATTTCAAATCCGGTTCATTAATCATGTTGGGCCACTTTCATCAATTATCTATCCTATAAAACGGGTGATTTTACTACGGATTACTGAATCCGAAATTAAAACAATTCTGTCTATTTACTTCTAACAAAATTGCTGTAGAACAGTAAGGTTCCGCTTAATTCATTCTTTTAAATCCTTAACTTTCCCAGACTCACTAAACAAGCCAATGTCACCTCTCAGTAAATTTGGAGATACGACAAAGCTCAGTATTGGATAGTGGAGGTAACACATTCTTTAATCTAGCCATTCTATTCACAGGTGTAGACTCAACATATCAAAAATAGTAATAGCATATCTAAGCCACTCTTCCTACTTGATGTTGATTTCATCGGATTCAGAGTAAGGGCACACACCAACCATGCAATCTTTTAACATTTGTGTAGAAAATTCTAAAACCCTAAATCCATTATACTTACTGACCCTAGAACTCACAATACGATATTCTACCCTTGATCCTATTTTTCCATCAGCACATTGGAAGCTCAAAGAGCTTTAGCCATGCCTCCTGAGTTTTCACTGTGCTGAATGGACACCTCCCACTGGTAGATAATTCCTGCTATGCCATCATCTTCTGGCTGTGGCTAACAATCTCCAGGAAGAGCCAGGACTTGGGAGTGCGGGTAGGGATCATGAGAACCTCCTTTATTTAGGAACTGATCTGGTGTTTGTAAGTATAAAGTTATTATGGGGTGGACCTGCCCTTATAGAATTGGGAGATATAGTAACGCAGTGTTCATGTATATTTGAGTTTCAACATAAAAATGCGTGGCTTAAATGGATGTAAGAAAATACGCACCCTACAATATTAAATGTCACAAAGTCATTCATGAAGGATTTTGAATTTTCATTTAGTCTTAGCAAAAATAAATTAGCACCTCAACTTTCCACCTCACACCTTTCCCCCCCCCCAAATCCAATCCCAACACATTCTCACCAACCCTTCGAAACTTGATGGCATCTCTACAGCTACATGATAAGTCATTCTCTGTTCCATATCTTGTATTGAATCTTGCGAGAACGGCACTAACATCACAGAACATGACCTGTGAGGATGAAATAGAACTTGAAGTAGAAGAATGACTCATGAGATGAATTGAGTGAAGGTGAATGGGAGGAAGAAGCAAAAAAGGACCATAGAAGAAAATATATGTAAGGGTGTCCTTGAAGGGAATAGTGACATCTAGATTTATATATCACATATTTACATGTATCCTGGGCTTTGTAAGTAATGACATAAAACCACCATAAAGTTGTTGTTTCATGAGTCTTTAACGCAGTCAATTGGTTGCTTTGCTTGAGATGGAACGGCTAGTTTTGCTGGTTGTCCCAACCTGTGGTAGGACACTATCCATAAGGAATGAATGTACGGTAGATGTGCACTTCCAGGGGTAGATGTGCCCAGATCCGCGAACGGCGGATACTCGGATTTTTTCGGTTTTCTTGTCTCTTCCGGAACTTTTCCACGACCGCGTTTAACGAAATTAACGGGATTTTCTCGTATGTTTCGAAAATACAGGAAAATACGAGAATCGCAGCATTCGTATTTTTCGTAGAATACTCTGTATTTTCGAAGAATCTTATTTCGAAAGAATCCGCGTATTTTCGCAGAAATCCTCGTATTTCGATCATTTTAAAGGTTTAATGGGTCCGCTCGTGGATTTTTCGAATTTTTCGAACTTTTCCGAAATCGCGGATCCTTGAGTCGCACCGGATGTTGCGAAGTTCGACTCTCTATTCAGGGGTTTTACATATATCTTGGCTTCAAGGAACCGTCCATAAAGTTATAAATCTGATCATTGTCCCACTGACCCACACAATAGGAATTTCTGGATGTAACATAAACATCACAGACTTAAAGGACATTGTCCCCAATTATATGTATTTATCTCTCTTTTTGGCAGTATATGAAATTCTTGCCGTTGGTAAACTCTACAGCGACAAATTGGCTTTCTAATTTATCATCAACCCCCAACACACTAAAAAGCAGACCAACTGCAACAGCATTAGCTTTGCGTTTCTATGACATTCCACTTTCATACAAAATGGAATGTCAATAAAATGTTTTTGGGAAGAGGCTAAAATTGTCAATAAATTTTTTTTTTTCTTGTGCGTTTTGCATTTGCGTTTGCGCTCATGGCGTTTTCGCCATTCGCATATGGAAACGTATGCTTTAACGCACCAAAAATGGGGAACCGCAGCTGTTACCAAATGCGTAACGGACGCGCAAATCGCATGTGCCATCGGAAATCACCAGGAATTTTCACGTTTCCCCACCCCCCCCGCGATTTTCCATTTTTAGCGAAATCGCGGGCGTCAATCACGAGCGCGAAAACCAGCCGCGCAACGCGTGAAAATGCGCTGTGTGGCCTAGCCCTAGGTTTATGGAAATGTTTGGCCATTAGTATAGGTGTAGTTTCTGTAACTTGAGAACAGAAAAATCTGTATCTTGACTAGCTTGCACAAACTCTCCCAACCAGTTTTTATTTAAATCAAAGGCAAGTTTATCCTTTTCTAAACTATTGTACAATACATCACCCAGTAGTTGATCTAACCAGGATATACATTCTGTAGCCGGGGTGGGCAATTAAATTCCAAGGGGGCCGCGTGAGAAACTTGGATTGTGCTAAGGGCCGACCAACGTCCAACTCAATCTCATTACTTGAGTAATTTTTAATTCGTTCCATTAAATGCAATTAATTAATTTATCAAGCATAAATTGTTTTATAAATAACTTTACTAACAATAAATCATTATCCGCCTGAGCAATCTTTACCTATAGATGTTTTGGGGACAGGTCTGTATCTAGTATTGAGGGGCCATCAGGAGAAGCCAGAACGCGTATGTGGCCCCCCAGGCCTTCTTGTCTGATGTAAGTCATAACATTTTTTCGTCTATAGGAAGTCTAAAGTATTTCCATAACGCCACTTGTCCCCCTTCAAATATATGATACAAAGTAGCTTCATTGGAGGCCTCCTCCCCTTACTGAAATACCACTGACATTGGGGGGGGGGTGGGGGGGGGGAGTCAGTGACTGAGTGAAAATTGTAACAAGTTAATTCAGTTAGGACAACACTTCCTTTTCCCTGCTTTCCCATTCAGATGTGTTTATTTCTAAAGGTTCCGTGACACACCTCCCATAGGATTCCTGACAGCCCAATCCCCAAGCACGAGACACCCAGCGAAAATGCCCATTTCAGCCGATAATCGCACCAGTTGGATTTGAGTGAGCAGCACCGAAGGCAACGCATACCACCTGCGACTACATCCAAACATGTCGCCGTTCGCCGCGCATTTGTCCGTCAATCGTAGGTGTGTACGAGCTTTAGAATCTTTACAGATGACACAAGTTTGTCACATACATTGTTATTAATGTATCACCTTTTATTTACAGTCAGAGCAGAATTGTATTAATTTAATGAGATATTAAAAAATAAAACCAAGGAACAACAAATCCTGATTGAGCCTTTGGAATCCTGGAGATCATTCACGTTGTGTCAAGGTACGGACGTCATTTCTATAGATCCAGAAAAAAGCATCTAAAATCACGCCAGAACGGATGCTTAGAAGAAAAGCCACGACCAGCCATTAACCGGCGCTGTAATTAACGTTCATTTTCTAGGAACAATATGACATTTTCCAGTTTAATCCTGCGATGAGAGTGTGGACTGAGAGGTAAAACTCCCCTTGTTGTACTTGGGAATCTACTCTTCACACTTAGCTCCTGCACCTCTGAGACAATTGGATCTAACCATGATCAAATTTTTTGACTTGTGTGTAGGAAACACAAAGGTTTTGTCTGCTAAGGATATAAATATCCGCAATTGACCCATTTTACATGTAGCTAAGTGTATTCCAATTAGAAATGCATTGGGGATACATGATAGGCCCAGGACTCTCTGAGACCTCCTACATTTATATCTATACAATCCGGTCTTTACATATCTATGTTGGGAACGGGTCTACGCGACACGCGCTCATACACACGTACAATTTCATGGCCGACACAACGCCATCAATGGTTATTTTCTAATGATAATCGCACGTGTATGTGTTCGGTTATGGCTGGGATCACAACGGTGCCTACTGAACGCAGCACACGTGCGATTAATCGCCGCAAAACACCTTTTAGGAGGCCGTGTGCCATGCAACGCAGGGATCGTTCATTCGGCCATAAAAACATATGGTGGTGTATGAGCCTTACAGCCTACTGACTCATTGTGTATTAAAATGCATTCTCCCTCTGGCTCTGTATTTAAAGGCAAGTACCTTTAAATTTTGTATAACTGAAAAAATGATTTTGCGTCATCTTAATCTATAATGAATACAGGTAAGTAACACTTACTCTGCGGTGTGTATGTTGGCTGCATGCTTCAATACAAATACTTTTTTTGCTTAGGCTCTGACCACTGACCTGACTAACAGATTAACAGAAAAAATCAATGGAAACTTACTGTAATGGCTGTAACACCTGGAATGTTCTGGGGACATGCACTCATGTAACTTAAACTTGTTTAAAAACACACTTCCTTCACCGCGATCGAGCATGGTCAGTTTATACATGCTACTTTGAATGTTCGGCCAATTGGAGGTTACAGAATGGTAATTCAAGTCTACCGAAAACAAATGCTAATTCAGGTACCAAAATGACACTTTATTCATGGTTACGGCCATTCGAGTTACCGAACCTTCATTCGAGGGTTACCAACGAAATCAGCAGCTACATTCTAGGTTACTGAAAATGATATAATATTTGAGGGTTACCGAAATCAGCCCCTACACTTCTCAGGGTTACCGCAAGAAATAATACATTTGAGTGTTTACCGATCACATCTACATTCTAGGGTTACCGAAACAAAAATACTTTTGAGGGTATTAAATACAGTATATGCATTAATTCCAGTAAGTTCTCAATATTTTTTAGTTTAGAAACTTATCCGGTCCGTTTTGTAAAGCTATTCAATGAACCCCTATTGCCATTACAATCGCCCCAGAGATCATTATATGGCCCATTAGTAGATTGTGTATAAGGTTTATGATACTCCCCCACGCAAATGTCGCTTCTCCAATATAAACATCCTAACTTGTCTAATCTGCCTGCATATTCCAGCCCCTCCATTCCCCTATTAATTTAGTTTGCCCTTCTCTGAACCTGCGTTCCATTTCCAGATGTCCTTTTGTATATGGTAGTTCTGGTTTGGTACGGGATACTATATAATAGTTGTAGAATTACTGGTATTAATACATATATGACTGTATGTTCTGGTTGGTACAGGATACTAGTATAATATTGAGATTACTGGTATTAAATACTGTATACTGTAGTTCTGTTTGTACGGGATACTATATAATATTGTAAGAATACTGGAATTAATACATATACTGTAGTTCTGGATGGTACAGGTATCTATATAATATTGAGAAATTACTGGTATGAATACATATAATCTGGTTGATCCAGGGATACTTTTCCGATTGCCCGTTTGGAGTCAGGGAAACCCCCCCCCCTTTTTTAGCGTTTTTTTTTTGCCTCCCTGGAATCAACTTAGGAAGGTAAAACAAGGGATGATGGTTGACTGATTGATGTATTCTTTATTCAACATCATCTTACTATGTTACTATGTAGACGGTTTCGAGCTTGCAGTTAGTCATAGGACGCGTTCGAGCTTGCTCTTGTCAAGTGAAACTGTTTTAAGCCTTGCTCTTAGCATAGGACACGTTTCGAGCTTTGCTCTTAGTCATAGGACCGTTTCGAGCTTTGCTCTGTAAATCATGTAAACGTTTTTAGCTTGCTCTTGTCATAGGACATGTTTTTTCTGAGCTTGCTCTTAGTCATAGGAACGGGTTTGCGAGCTTGCTCTAGTCAATAGGACATGTTTCGAGCTTGCTCTATGTCATAGAAACGTTTTAAGCTTGCTGAGTATAACTGATGACAAGCTCACATACTGATTATAACTGATGACGCTAAACACTGATTTATAACTGATAGCATTGAAATAACACTGATATAACTTGAATGACTATGATAAACACTGGTTATAACTGATAACATAGCTAAACACTGATTGTTACTGAGACATAAACACCATTTATAATGATGACATAGCTAAACACCAATTATAGATGATTTGGTTAACACGATTTTAATCTTACGACATAGGAACCAGATTATAACTGAGCGCATAGCTACACATGAATATACTATGACATAGCTAAACCAATCACTGATTAATAACTGTGACACTGCTAAACACTGATTATAAATGATGACATAGCTAACACTAATTTAACTGATAGCATGAGCCAACTGATTATAACTGATGACATAGCTAAACACACTGACTTATAACTGAATAACATAGCTAAACCTGATTATAACTGATACATAGCTAAACACTGATTCTAACTGAGACGTACACTATAAACAGACACCGATATAACTGAAACAACACTGATATAACTGATAAGCTAAACACTGATTATAACTGATAGCATTGATACACTGATTATAACTGATGAGCATAGATAAAACAGATTATAACTAGATAACATAGCTAACACATTGTTACTGATGACCATAACACCATTTATAACTGATGACATAGCTAAACACCATTAATAACGGAGAGATCTTAACACAGATTTTACTACGACTAGGTAACACCGATTATACTGATGAACATAGCTAAACACTAATATAACTGATACATAGCTTACACACTTGATTAACTGATGACCAATAAGCCCTAACACTAAACTGAATAATATAACACGTTACTGTACATAGCTCAACACTGATATAACTGATGACATAGGCTAAACCGATTATACTGACATTCTCATGATTAACTGATAGCATTGTATAAGCACTGATTTAACTGATGACATAGCTAAGGCACTGATTATAAACTGCTACATAGCAAACACTGATTATAACTAATGACTACTAAACACCCGATTATACTGAGTGACATAGCTAACCACTTGATTATAACTGATGACAGCTAAACACTGATTTTAACTGATAGCATTGATAAACACGTGATTCTAATGTGACATATCTAAAACTGATTATAAACTGATAACATAGCTAAACACCTGATTATAACGAGTGACAACGCTAAACACTGATTAAATCGGATGACATAGCTAAACAACTGATTGTTAACTGAATACTTGATACACACTGATTATACTGATGACTAAGCTAAACACTGATTATACTGATTAACATAGCTAAACAACTGATTAATAACTGATGACATAAGCTAAACACTGATTTAGACTGATGACAGCTACACACTGATTCAATTATACGATGACATTGCTACACCTGATTATAACTGCTAAATGCTACACACTGAATTATAACTGTGACATAGCTAAACACTGATTATAACTGATTGACAGCTAAACCTGGATGATAACTGATGGACATAGCTAAACACTGATTATACTGATGACAGCTCAAACACAGATTATACTATCGCGCATAGATTAACACTGTACGCCTTATGACTAGCTAGCACTATTTAAAGGATATAATTTTACAGGATCTCACACATATTTTTAAAGTTAAGGCTTTTGGTGAAACATCGAGATTAAAGTTAATGTGTCCCTTCGTTCTCCTTAATGTTATTCTTGAAACATAATCTATAAAAGGACTAACCAGCTGAAAACACTGAACATGAAAGTATTCTGTCTGTTTTATATATTTAAGATCTTATATCAGGTTGAAATATCTGTTTAGATGGATTTTATCTAGTTCGGACTTCACGACAAAACATACGAAATTACATTTTAGATGCCTTTGTTATCTGTTCAGTTATAAGAGTTATTTGCTATACTGAAGTCCCTGCAATTACATTTATTCTAGAGAATGTTTGAAATTATTAAACTTCCTACATCAATACAACCCATCACGCCAAATACCCAGGAGTATTATTAATTGCGAACATTTCATATCTGAAGAACATGGTTGGGGGGCTTTTAATAAAGTCAGGATTAATATGAAACTGTACATGCTCATTTATATTTACAGGATTGGGACATTCTCCTTATGATAGGAATAGCATTAAACTATTGGGATTACGGAGAAAGGTTTAATCATTGCCAAAATGGGATCCCGTACAGTCCACCTACTAAAGGGGGTGGTGTGTAGCTGACAGTAGCATTACAGGGATTTTTTATATCTGTTTTACAATGGATTTCCGGACAGGGAGATAATACAAATATCGCATCAGGGGATTATTTATACATAAGAAGGATCGATGCTTAATACATAAAGTGGAATGTTTATTGGAATAGTTGATACATTTGTATTTCTTATAATTCGTCTAACTTGCGAAACCGCTCATCTCCGGAATAATCTCTGGAAAACGTATCCTTGTGATTGATATTTAAAGGGCGATGTAATTCCCCCTCCTATTACACATTATTGGATACACTGGCGATGTAATAACCCCCTAATTACACATGATCGGATACAGGGCTGTAATAACCCTCCTATTACACATTATTGGATAAAGGGTGATGTAAGAACCCTCCTATTAACACTTATTGGATACAGGGGTGATTCATAACCCCCTATTACACATTATTTGGATACAGGTGATGTAATAACCCTCCTATTTTTACCCATTATTAGGATCAGGGTGAATGTAATAAACCCTCCTATTTACAACATTTTGGATACAGGGTGATGTATAACCCTCCTTTACACATTATTGGATACAGGGTTATGTAATAACCCTCCCTATTTACACCTTATTGGATACAGGGTGATGTAAATAACCCTCCATTACACATTATTGGATACAATGTGATGTAATAACCCTCTATTACACATTATAGGATACAGGGTGATGTAATAACCTCCTCTTACCATTATTGGATACAAGGTGATGTAATAACCCTCCGATTACACATGAATTGGATACAGGGCGATGTAATAACCTCCTATTA
>JAACNH010003334.1:0-29935 GCA_019447015.1 Hymenochirus boettgeri
TAGTATCACTGTTATCTTCATAGTCACAATCTGTAAATGATACAAACTTGGAAAATCATTCGGATCCTTTATAGATCGGCAAGTCAGACCAAATAATGATAAGTTAATAAATGACTTGTGAGCTATCTGTTGTATTCAGTTAGATCAACTGGACTTGAAGTTTAGTTCATGAACTAAACTTTAAGTCCAGTTGATCTAATTGAATACAACAGATATACCATGATCTGGATGAATGAGAACCTTCACAAGCTGACTTGTGGGCGTTTCCAAAGAGGTCTCCAGACCATTATGTCAAAAACACATTTATCTATAAAAACAATCTCTTTCTAGGGAACAATTAAAGGACAACTAAAGCCTTAGAACAACACTGAACCAGAAAGCTGATTAAAGGACAACTAAAGCCTTAGAACAACACTGAACCAGAAAGCTGAGCACCTTGATATAAAGCAGTAATCTGTGTCTCACCTCTCATTGTGATGTGGGTTCTGGCAAATTGATCTCACATGGGTTTTTTCTTTGTTTCCCAGCATTTCTTTACACATGTCAGATCCTAAACTAATGCAGATAATGCTCGATAGTAGTTTATCCAATCCTGTTATAGCCCATATTAGGCAGTGGAGCATTAACATTTACTGGAATAGAAGTTTGTAGTATATTGGTGTTGGGGGATGTTTTTATGGAAAAATTATAGAATATAAAAATGTTGATTTAGTGTTTCTATAACCCTGTTCAATTATATCTGTCTATTGAATCATGGTCTCAACAGAAGGAGCTGATCAGGACAGATAAGATTCATATCCAATAATAAAGGGACAAGATCCCTAGAACCCTGTATTACTCTATTATACTTCTATCCAGCTACATGGATAATTGTGTCTTTTTGTTATTGTTACAAGGTTGAGAGTTAAGCGCTTTAGATGGTAATGTACACGTGCAGAGTTAGCGCGATAGATTGGTAATGTACACGCGTACAGAGTTAAGCGCTATAGCTGGTAATGTACACGGTACAGAGGTTAAGCGCTAAAGCTGGTAATGTTACACGGTACCAGAGTTAAGCGCTATAGCTGGTAATGTACCTACGGTACAGAGTTAAGAGTAGAGCTGGTTAATGTACACAGTACAGAGTTAAGCGCTATAGCGTAATGTACACGGTACAAGAGTTAAGCGGCTATAGCTGTGATGTACACAGTACAGAGTTAAAGCGCTAGAGCTGGTATTGTACCGGTACAGAGTTAAGCGCTATAGCTGGTGATGTACACGGTACAGAGTTAAGCGCTATAGCTGGTAATGTACACGGTGCAGAGTAAAGGGATAGAGGGATTAAGACCTGATACACATGGGACAATCATGGCCTGTCTCCTGTATCACATTTTACCAATCAATTAAACCAGTGATGCTGAAACCTTGGCACTTCAGCTATCTAGAAACTTCTGCAAACAAGGCATGCTGGGATTGTAGTTTTCAAAACATTTGGAATGCCAAGGGTCGACCGTGGCTGATTTAACCCATCGTAAGGGCTACGCCACACTAGGGCATTTCTCCTGCACGATCACATTTTGCGATGCCAGCATATCCCAATATGGGTGGAGAATTGTATGCAATCCAATAATAAGTTCTCGTACATTACCGTCTGTTACCAGGGGCATAGACTATGTTTGGGGGAGGTACCAGGATGGGTAAAATATCAGTGCCACATGACCGCGGATATAGGGGGACAAGGAACTATACAACCATAGAGATATATGGCAGACAGTACAAGTGATTGTTGATATCATCAGCTGAACCATTTGTATTATGGGCCATTACACCAAATAATTAAAATAAGCAAGGTGTCATAGTAGAAATGAATTAAAAGATATCCATGATATATGTATATATTTATAACGGTTCCATACATGTACTATATCTTCACAACAAGATCCCCGATGTTCAAATGATGTCCAATGAAGTGTTATGTCACAAAATGAATGGTCCAGACAGGCAGCATAGCAAGGAAACGTCAGGAGAAACTGCAGTCAGGAAATGTTGTTTTTTAAGGACATTAGATCAATTAAAAATATCTGTGGTCCAGCCGAAATGATAATCTACGTCAGGTCTGCCTGGTGTATGGCCAGCATTACACAGCTCTGATCAGTTGCGTAGTTAAATGCTTGGCACACAAACATTGGTAAAAATGTCTTAGTACATGGACCACTGGTAAAATAGGTGGCATACATACTGGAAGTTTTGGAAACACCCTTGGTAGCTACGCCCTAGGCTAATCACATTACTTAGTGCACTGGAATTATTTTATCCATGCATCAAGCCCTATCTTGAAAAGCTTCAATTTTTCTAATCACTTTAAATACATAAGGCTAAGTATTTACAATGGGAAGGTTTTTTTTACAGTGGTGAGAATCTATATTACAGTCACCAGTGATGTCAATGAGTATACTCCGGTATAACTATCCCTCCCACTGTCTCCCCCCTCCCTGTATTAGCCATTTATATAGGAGCCTGATTATTGTTGACAGACGATGTTCAGTCCATCTTTATTTTCAATAGGAATGGTAATTATTTATACACTAAACAGGAATTCCTATATAAATGACTAATACAGGAAAAGAGACAGTGGTAGTGGACATGGGTTTTTTTTGGGCTGGTCTTGTGTATTATAAGAAATAATACACTACCTACAGTGTAATATATGGATTTATTTCACCTCAGAGTTCCCCATGCCCTGGATCGAATAGAAGCCTTGTGGTGAATATCCTTATAACCTACCCTGGTCGTGGATTTCTATGGGAGTAAACTCTGTAATATTATAGCCTTATAATCTTACAGTTCAGAAGGAGAAGGAAACCAGAAGCCACAAAGGGGTAGATTATAATAAATAATGCACCCCAACTGTAAAGTTATAGGGATATTAGAAGTCACCCTTGGAGTTCCGTGCCCTGTATAAAAGGTTACTTGGCCTGCCGGGCTCGTATGTTTATATGCGTCACGGAACTCAGCGGTGACTTCTAATATTCGTATAATTTACAGTTGTGGGGCATTATCCACTATATATTACACGTAGGTAGCGCATTGTCCCTTTATATCACAAGCGATCAGTATGTGTTATGTTTATGTCTGACACCAGTCATGTGCCATTGGGAATCCCACACAAGACGGTGACCGAGCATCCTAGAATAGACACTATACCGGAAATAAAAAAGGGAACAGAAGGCAATTAATTTGAATAGGAACAGCCGGACAGTGGATATGATTACAGTGAGATGGCGGGAGATGCCAGAATGAGAGAAGCCACAGGAGAATAAAAGAAATATAGGAATGATGTGCAGTATTAGTATCATAACAGACATGGACACCATATGACAGTATTAGATATTTACAGTTTCCCTCCCTCTCTGGTATCTCTGCCCACCAGTGCGGAACAGTATCCACATGTAACGGTGGCTGAAGCGGCCTGAACTAGCAAATCCAGAGTCCCCCCAATAAAACTACTAACAGGGCAAGTCAGGGATCCCGTCGTCATTATCTGTCTTCCCTTTTCATACCCTAGAGAACCAACTCGGCGTGGGAGATTTCAACTCCTTCTTCTCTGTGATCACTCAGTTGCATTGGATGTGAAGGTGAAGGCCCAGAACAATGGAATATGAAGAGACAGTCCAGGAGTAGACCGGGACCCAGAGGCGGTGGGAGCAGCAGATAAATAGTTATGAAACCACTAGGGAGCCCCTATACATGTGTATGACTTATAGGAAATCTGTCTGTATGACACAATGTTACACCCACAGTATTATTACAAACAAGTTATATTCCCACACACAGTTATCACACACCATGTTAATACATCAACAGTATTATACACACCAATGTTATACTACACACAGTATTATACACACAAGTTACACACAAGTTACACACACGGTATATTACACAAATGACACATACAGGTTACACCACGTTCAGAAATGTCCCATCATAACCCACACCCCACACCTGTGACACACCGGTATCACACGCAAACGTGCACACAGTATATCACACACAAGTACACACAGACACCACATCCCTCCCCCAGGCTGTCCCCTGCCAACTGACTGTTTCTTTTACTTCCTGCTTCCTTATTCTGTTCAGCCCTTACTTGCAGCCACATCAGTGAGATGCCCGGCACCCCGTCCAGTTCACTTGGATCTATCATTGGTTGCCTCGTGTCTGCCTGTCAAGCCAATGACCTGTGTGTATTATCATGCGTGGAATCCAGTGATCCATTTGACTGGCTGACTAAGATGATTGGAAATGTGAGATTGTTCCATTGGTCATTCCCGACATTGAGCCAATAGTCGAATCTGGTCGGTAACACAACACTGGTTTGCTACCCAAATAGAACACAGAGCCAGTAATTGTCACGGACAGAGCGGTTGGATTGAACCCAGGGTTGGAAGATACAGTGTTATAAAAAAAAACAACCACACCACAGCATGGATGACGACAATTCATATTCATTACACTCAGTGCAGCCTGCTAATTCTATTTATAAATGTCACCATACAACTAGTGTCAGGAATGTCCACACAACCTGCGTCATCCGCAGCCTTCACTACAAACCCCAGCATTTCCCTACTGGCTTTGTACATAAGAATCCGCTTCGGCCCGGGACGGGAGGGGAATGGCCGAAGAGCACAGGGATAATAAAGTCGCGCGTTACCTGAGCCTCCCGCCGGCCCATCCCACATCAATCCGGCACAATCCACCTCTGGCCATGGGAAAAGACCAAAAGGAGGAACAGGAAAGGACTCCCAAGACCCTCTGCACCCCCTGAAACAAAAAGGTCTGGTCGGGAATTCTTCGAGGGGAGCCGGAGGAACCTGAGACGCACGCCACGCCCGCCGCGGCAATGGCCGCAGTCCCCAAGCTTCCGACTCGGCTCCAGCGCTCACACCCCCACGGAGCCAAAGAACCCGCTACACAGAGCCAGGTCAGTCGGGGGAAACCCCAACCCGGAGAACCCAGGCCCAAGCGAATTAATGGCCCTAACTCAAGGACCAGAAAAGGCCAATCAGAGGGAACCAGGCCCAGCGATCAACGCTAGGCCCCACAGGGGAGACGATGCTCCAACTACACCACCAAACCCTCCCAGTGGACTCATGGGATGGAGACCCAGGGCACAAACAAAGTGCACCCCATCCAAGCACTACACGGGGAGGACCAACCAAATACGCACCCACTTTCACCTCATCTGAGGATCTAGCACAACCAAAATGGAACCAACAGGCAAAGCATCCAACAACCATCCAGGCAACTCCCTTAAAGAACTACTTACTGAAACCTACCAACCAAAAAGAGAACCTCCAATACATTAACAGAATGTAACCGTACTCCCTAGGGGTGAGTCTGCCGGGTGATTCTCCTTATCCCTTCCCTGTCAAGGGTCCGTTTCCTTTTAAATACTCCACTCCCCTCCCTGGCGCCCCTAGCTGGCACCATCCTCACACCTTATGGGCCCCGCCACCACACAATGTTTACAGTCACACCCAGGCCGGAGAGCAATAATACACTACCTACAGTGTAATATATGGATTTATTTCACCTCAGTTCCATGCCCTGTATAGAAGCCTTGGTGGTGTAATATCCTTATAACCTACCCTGGTAGTGGATTTCTATGGGAGTAACTGTAATATTATAGCCTTATAATCTTACAGTTCCAGAAGGAGAAGGAAACCAGAAGCCACAAAGGGGTAGATTATAATAAATAATGCACCCCGAACTGTAAATTATAGGGATATTAGAAGTCACCTTGGAGTTCCGTGCCCTGTATAAAAGGTACTTGGCCTGCGGCCTCGTATTTTTATATGGTCACGGAACTCCTCGGTGACTTCTAATATTCTTATAATTTACAGTTGGGGGTGCATTATCCACTATATATTACACTGTAGGTAGCGTATTGTCCCTTATATCACAATCGATCAGTATGTCTTTATGTTTATGTCTGGAAACCAGTATTTGACCACTCCAGAGCCATAAGAGATCTATTTCGGCAGATGGAAGACCCCGAAAATAGAGGCAGACGCAATAACATTAGAATAAGAGGCTTACCGGCGAAAATAGAGGCAGACGCAATAACATTAGAATAAGAGGCTTACCGGAATCCATCCCTGACCATAAACTACAAGATTATTATATCACCGGAGGGGACCTCATGCCACTCCCCCGCCGAACAAGTAACTGCGTTTGCACAATACTATAAATCCCTTTACCAATTAGAGTCAACAATTCCGGAAAAGCAGACACATACCTACCTTACAACACCGTTTTTACAGGAAGCCAGACTCCCACACATATCAGAAGAAGAAGCTATTAACCTCGGCTCCCCATTCACCTTAACGGAGCTAACAGCAATGCTAAAAGAATCCCCATCAAAAAAATCCCCAGGCCCGGATGGCTACACATAAAGCTATTACAAAGCCTTCAGTGATCTACTGGCCCCAAAATTGCTAGCCCTGTACAACTCCTTCCTAGAGGGTGCCCCCATTCCCACAACAATGACTCACTCCCACATTATAGTCATACCCAAACCGGGAAAAGACCCCAAATACTGCCAAAATTATAGGCCAATAGCCCTACTTAACACAGACCTCAAAATATATACGAAACTCATTGCAAACAGACTGGCCCGCCACCTTCCAACAATTATTCACCCAGACCAGGTGGGGTTTGTTCGTGGCAGACAAGCGGGAGATAACACACGCAGGAGCATAGACCTAATAGACATTATAAACCGCACAAAACAAAAGGCTCTAATTCTAAGCTAGGACGCAGAAAAAGCATTTGACCGTATAGACTGGAGATTCCTAGAACACACACTGCAAGCATTCGGGATCCAAGGGAAAGCCCTACGAGCCATCACAAACTTGTACACAAAGCCAACAGCGTTAGTCCAATTACCCCATGCAAAATCCTCCATGTTCCAACAATACAATGGAACGCGTCAAGGCTGCCCACTCTCCCCATTATTATTCATTATGTGCATGGAATCACTGGCAGCACACATTACCTTACCAGGCGGGGGTACGACAAGATGCCAATTGGCACCCCCAAAATAAAGGAGCGCATTATGCGCCACTTGCAGAGGAAACTGCTGACAGTAGCTCTGTCTATGTATAACCACTATATGAAGTTACTGACAAGCTCTGTCTATGTATAACCACTATATGAAGTTACTGACTTATATACATAGACATACCTGGTCAGTAACCTTCATATAGTGGTTATACATATACCGAGCTGGTCAGTACTCTTCATATTTAGTGGTTTATACATAGACGAGGTGGCTCAGTAACTTTTCATTGAGTGTTTTTATGGTCTATACAAGCGACAGAGCATGGTCAGTATCTTCCCATATAGTGGTTATAAATGAGACAGAGCTCGGTCAGTAACCTTCCATATAGTGGTTATCACTAGACAGGGCTGGTCAGTTAAAACTTCATATAGTGGTTATACATAACAGAGCTGGTCTGTAACTTCATATAGTTGGTTATACACCAGACTGGTCAGTTACTTCATATAGTGTTATCCATAGACAGAGCTGGTCAGTAACTTCATATAGTTGTTATCATAGACCGAGCTGGTCAGTAACTTCATATATGGTTATACATAGACAGAGCTGTCAGTAACTTCATATAGTGGTTATACATAGACAGGCTTGTCAGTAACTTATCATCCATAGTGTTTATCCACTAGACAGAGCTGGTCAGTAACTTCATATAGTGGTTATACATAGACAGAGCTGGTCATGTAACGTCAAATAGTGGTTATCAGGACAGAAGCTGGTCAGTAACACTTCATATAGTGGTTCACATAGACAGAGAGCTGGTCGTAACTTCTATAGTGGTTTATCATGACAGAGCTGGTCAGTAACTTCATATAGTGGTTATAACATAGACAGAGCTGGTCAGTTAACTTCATATAGTTGTATACTAGACCTAGCTTGTCAGTAACTTCATATAGTGGTTATACATAGACAGAGCTGTCAGAAAGATCGCCGCCAACCAACTGATTAGTGGTTTGCAAAAGGGTTGGCTGTTTTATTATACAACTCACTCAATCACAGTTATAATTTATATATAAATGTGAAACTTGCCTGGGGGCATTGGTCGGATGTTCTTGGACGTAGTACGCCGCTGCCCCCGCTTTAGATTCCGACCACCCTCTTTTGCAGTTGTGAGGGGTCAGCTGATTTGAAACTGTCAGCAGTTTTCCCTGTCAAGTGGCGCAATATGCGCTCCTTTATAATTGGGGTGTGCCAATTGGCCTCTGTCGTACCCCGCCTGGTAGTTATACTCCGCTACCACATGCTGGCCATTCCATGCTGGGCATGTTTGTCTGTAGGCTATCTAATATGGAATACCCACATCCATTTTCGAGGCTCGATTTAGTGCCTGGATTGCATATAAAGTCAATGGGAGAGGGGATTATAATCGATTGGCGAATATCGAAATATGTGAGTAAAATGTCATCTAAGTCAATAGCGAGTAAACATCGAATTAACGAATATCATTAAAATGTCTATATATACCAATACGCGAGTAAATAATCAAATTCTCGATTCTGCGTCGTTTAATGGGATAATTTCGATGTTTGAACGTGAGAGCTCGAAAGTAGCGCGCCATGAGGTAAAACCAATTTTTCGAAACATCTGGATATTCGAACGTGTTCCACACGACCATTTCCAGGTCCCACACGCATTTCATTAAGTTTCATTCAAACTTTTCACTCCTCTTGATACTTTAATGGTTTAGTTTTCGAACTTTCCATATAGTTCGAATGTTTGAAAACGGACCGACTTTTGAAAGTTCGTTCCCCTCAAGTTTTCTATGTGCCTGTTGGTGTTCTTCTTCAGCCATTGGGCCTTCCAACTGGTCAGTCACTTCCCGTGACTTCATTAATGTCTTAACTGTATTGTGGACATCTTATATTTTACTGGTCAGTTGTGACTAGATTTTAATTTTTGGCGGGACATCGTATTTGACTGGTATAGTGTGTAACTAGATATTGGGACATCTTATATTTACTGGTCAGTGTGTACTGGATATTGTGGGGGAATTTTAATATTTACAAGGTCAAGTTGTGTTACTGGATATGGGGACATTTTATATTTACAGGTCAGTGTGGGTACATGACTATTGTGGGACATTTTATATTTACAAAGGTCAGTGATGACTGATATTGGGGACATTTAGTATTTACAGTCAGTGTGTACTGGATCTTGGGGACCTAGTTTAAATATTTACAGGTCTGTGTGTACTGGATATTGGGGGGGGGTGGGGCATTTTTATATCACAGGTCGTGTGTGTACTGGATATTGGGGACATTTTAATTTACAGGTGCAGTGTGTGTACTGGATAGTTGGTGGACATTTTTATATACAGGTCCAGTGTGTAGCGGATATTGACATTCATATTACAGGTCAGTGTACTATAACACCGCCTAATGAACTGGGGCTGACTAATCACTATATAAATAACTTGAGGGCTGACAATACTAGGCTAATAAACTGGAGGCTGACTAACACGGTAAGAGGGATATACACTGGTAAACACTTGGAGGCTCCAACTGTAAACGGGTGCTCCGAATAATGAACTAGAGGCTGACTAATACTGTCCAATGAACTGAAGGAGTATTAACTAATACGGGATAAACTGGGGGGGCTGACAATTACTTATAAAATCAACTTGAAGGGTTGACCACACTGCTACTAACTAGAGGCTGACTAAAAACTGAAAAAGGAACGGAGGGCTGACTGGAACAACGGGGATATGAATTGGAGGTCTGACTAATAATATAATAAACTTAGTGTAGACATTACTGGCTAGTAAACTGAGGGCTAACTAAATAATGGAGTATTAAACTAATTGTAGCTCTACCTACCCGGGCCGGGACCCGTCATTAACATTTGTTTGCCAAGCTCAGCACTGTCGTGATTAGATGTAATTATAGTATTTACTGTTACTGAACTTGTGTGTATGTTTTTATCTCCCCTTTATTACTTTTACGTCCAGCAGCACCGCACCCCTAGGCGCTTATATATCAAACATACACTACCATATATAATGAACTCGGAGGGCTAACCACACTAGATACATGATATCTGGAGGGCTACTAATCTGTCCTAATGAACTGGAGGACTGAAATAATAGCTGGGTAATGAACTGGAGGGATGACTACACTGGTAATTGAACTGGGATGGCTTGACTAACACTTGTATATGAACTGGAATGCTGACTAACACGGATACTTAGCGGAGGGCTGACTAATATGAACTGGAGGGGCTGACTAACACTGGGTCTGAACTGGAAAGCATGAACTACAACCCACTGGGGTAAATGAACTAAAGGTATGACTAGCACTGGGTAACTGGAACTGGAGGTCTTGACATAATTAATGCCTGAGGTGCCTACTAACCATGTAGGAAATGAACTGGAGGGGCTAAGACTACATGGGGTATGAACTGGAGGGCTGACTAAACTGTGGGTATAATACTACTGGATTGCTGACTAACGTGGTATATGAACTGGAGGTGACGAACCTGGGTAATGAACTGGAGGGCTGGCTAACCATTGTGATAATAAACTGGATGCCTTAACTGATCTAGGCTGACTAATAGAATCTGAGGCTGACTACCATGAATGAACTAGAGGGCATGATTCTAACACTGTGTAATATGTAATGACTACCGAGGTAAGATTGAGGTAGATTGCGGATGAAACTGGAGTAACCTTGACTAATAAGACTGGATGGCTGACTAACATGGGTAAGAACTGGAGGGGATGATAACACACGGGTATGAAACTAGGGGATGACTACGACCCGGCAATGAACTGAAGGGCTAGACTTAACACTGGTATGCCTGGAGGGATGACCACATCTTGCTATGAATCTGAGGGCTACGAACACTTGGTAATGAACTGGAGGGCTTACTAACATCTCGGGTATGAACTGAGGGCTGACACTCTTGCTAGTGAACTGGAGGTTAACGTAATCACTGTGTAATGAACTGACGGTATGACTAAATCTGGTGAATGAACTGGAGGCTGACCAACTCTTGCAGTGAATTGGGGGGCGACTAGCACTGGGTAGCCAAACCACTGTATGAATAACTATAGGCTGACTAAAACTACTGGGTATGAACTGGAGGATGACTTAACACTGGGTAATGAATTGGAGGGATGACTACCTGGGTAATGAACTGGAGGGTTGCTAACACTGGTATATAGTG
The DNA here is from genome assembly GCA_019447015.1 of Hymenochirus boettgeri. Taxonomy (NCBI): domain Eukaryota; kingdom Metazoa; phylum Chordata; class Amphibia; order Anura; family Pipidae; genus Hymenochirus; species Hymenochirus boettgeri. The sequence continues at coordinate 11,261 of JAACNH010003334.1, forward strand.
AAGGGCTAGACTAATGAACTGATTGCTTATAAACACTGGCTTAATGAATAGAGGGCTGACTAACCACTGGTAATGACACTGGAGGGGCTGACTAGCACTGGGTAGTCCCAACACTGGATCAGAACTATAGGGCTGACTAACACGTGGTATGAACTGGAGGGCTGACTAACACTTGGTAATTACTTGGAGGGATGACTAACACTAGGTACTGACTGGAGGTCCTGACTAACAACTGGCTACCACCCTGGAAGGGCTGACACACTGGCTAGTTACTCGAGGGCTGACTAACCTGGCACTAAGTAGCTGAATAACATTGTGGCTGATTTAACTCTGGAGGGGCAGAAAATACTGGTAATGAACCTGGTGGGCTGACGTACAACTGGGTAATGAATGGGATGCTGACTAACACTTCTAATAAACTGGAGGGGAACTCATATGGATATGAACTGGAGGGTTGACTAACACTGGATAATGAACTAGAGGGCTGACTAACACTGGGTAATAGAACTGGAGGGCGACAACTGGGTTAATACCTGTAGGCTGACTAACACGGACTAATGAACTGGAGGGTCACAATACTGTCTACATGAAAACTGGAGGGTTTGACATACACTGAATATGAAACTGGAGGTGCAGACAATATACTTGTTAATGAACTGATGCTACTAACACTGCTTATGAAACTGGAGGACTGACTAACACTAGGCTAATAAACCAAGGGCTGACCTTACACTGGGCATGCACTGGAGGGATGACTAAATGCCATGTATGAACTGTGAAGCTGACTAACATAACAACTGGCGCGATTCCCATGGAAAGACTGCACACTACTGCTAGACCCACTGGAGGGCTACATAAAACATGCTAAATGAACTGGAGGTATGTTGACATTCATTGGCTGTAAAACTGGAGGGCTGACTAACACACGGTTAATAACTGTAGGCTGACTAACACTGGCCAATGAACTTGAGAGCTGAATTAACACTATGATATGAATGTGGGCCTGACTTCACACGGGTAACTGATTTAGGGCTGACTAACACTGTCCTAATAAAACCTGGAGGGCTAATAATACGGATAATGAACTGACAGGGTTACTAACACTCGGCAATAGGACTAGAGGCTGATTAAACACTGGGTTATGAACTGGAGGAATGCTACACTTGTAACAACTGAGGGTTGGCTAACACTGGTAATGACTGGAGGGATGATTTAACACTGTGTAATTAACTGAGGGTTGACTACACCCTTGGGTAAGGAACGTGGAGATTAGCTAATGTAACTGGATGGCTGACTAATACTGGCTAATGAACTGAGGCTACTCAACGTGGAGAATGAACGGAGGTGTACTATCGGTTTTTTGTCAATGAACTGTAGGGCTTTGACTAATACTGTCTAATTTTAAAATCATCCAAAAGTTTATTAAACTGCCTCCACAATTGGTAACCTTAATTGTCTGTACTGTTCAGCAGCCCAATATATCCTATTTTCTGACTAACACAGGTCGGAACCCTGGAGGCTGACTAATGCTGGGATAATGAAACCTGAGGGCGGATTGAACATAGCTAATGAACTGAGGACCGACCATATAGAGTCTTCTGCTTTCGCTTCCTTTACAGTGCTGCCCCAGACTTAATTAAAATTCTAAACTGTAACACTAGTCAGTGCTGCGTTCTTTATTGAAAGTCTGGGGAGAAGTTTTGAAAGGAAGTCTGAGAGAGTGTCAATGAATATGGGTCTTATGACTACAGACAAGCTGCTACCCCCATCCCCCGAACCAGCACATGACATTAACAGAGAAGGCAATTTATGTTTTTACTGCAACCAGATCTCCCACTGACTTCCAATATAATAAATCGATGATTTGGTTGACTTTGTCAGCTCACGTGTGTTCTCTGAGGCTGCTCACCAGCTAACCCAGGTTCAGGCACTCGTTAGCAACTCCATAAAAAATCAACTTTAACTCAGACCCAACACTGCCTCTGTGAGTACAAACCAGCAAAATATTCGCACACACGGGTGCCAGGAAATACCAGTAATCCAGGACACATAACATCAAAACAGTGGAGTTTTTGTGGAAGGACAGTAGTTACCCCTAATCTTCCATCCCTGTCATTTCATTGCCTCACAGAGACATTTCTTCCTTCACATGACCATTTCGTATTCCTTCACAGAGCACATTTCCGATTCCTTCACTGTGACATTTTCATTCCTTCAAGAGACATTTTCATTCCTTCACTGTGACATTTCAGTCCTTCACAGAATTCATTCTCATCAGCTTCAAATGACCTTATCACAGGTGACATTGTCATCCTTCACTGTGACAAATTCATTCCTATACAAGACATTTAAATCCTTCACAGATACTTTCAATTCATCTGCTCACGTGGGACCATTTCATTCATTCCTTCACGGTTGACATTTCATTCCTTCACACTGCCATTTCATATTCCTTTCTACAAGAACATTTCCTTCCTTCACTGTGACATTTCACATTCCTTCACAGAGACTGTTTCATTCCTTCACTGGTGACATTCTCATTCCTCACAGAGATCAGTTTATCATTCCTTCACTGTGACATTCAATTCCTATCACCTATTAACCAGTTCATATCCTTTCACTGTGACATTTCATTCCCTTCACTGTGACATTTTCATCCTTCACGGCATTTCATTCCATTCCTATCACAGAGACATTTCATTCCTTCACAGAGACCTTACATTCACCGCGGTGCATTTCATTCCTTCACGGGACATTTCATTCTTCAGTTCATCTACCTACAGAGACATTTCATGCTTCACGGTGACATTTCATCCTTCACGTGACCTTTCATCCCCTTCACGGTGACATTTTCCATCCCTTCACGGTGACATGTTCATTCCTTCAAGGTGACATTTCCTTCCGCTTGACTTCACTTTCACGTCCTTTCATCGTGCCTTCACTTCGGTGAATTTCATTCCTTCACGGTGACAAGTTTCTCTCCATTTCAACAGAGACATTTCACCAACGGGGATTCTTCCTTCACGGTGACATTTCATCCTATTTCGTCATTCAGGGGACTTTCATCCATGTGACAGTGACATTTCATATCCTTCACGAGTTGACTTTCTGTGCATTTCAGTTCCATCTTCACGGTGACATTTCGTCTTCACGGTGACATTTCATCTGTACATCTTCCTCACTGTGGACTTTCATTCTCCATGGTGACCATTTCATTCCTTCATGGTGACATTTTCATCATGGTGACATTTCCATTCCTTCACGTGACATTTCCATTTCCTTCATGGTGACATTTTCATTCCTGTCACGGTGACATTCATTCATGGGTGACATTGATTATTCCTTCACGTGACATCTTCATCATGGTGACATTTATTCTTCACGGTGACTTTCATCATGTGACATTTTATTGCCTTCACTGTGAATTTCATCATGGTGACATTTCATTCCTTCACCGTACATTTCATCCTTCACAGGTGAACATTTCATCACGGTGACATTTCATTCCTTCACTGTGACTTTCATCACGGGAGAATTTCTCTTCCTTGCAATGACATTCATCATGGTGACATTTCAATTCCGTCACGGTGGACATTTCAATTTCCTTCCACGTGTTGCCATGGATTCCTCCCACGGTGAACATTTCATGTCTGTCATTCACGGTGACACATTTCACGGGTCTTCCGGTGGCTTCATCATAGGGGTCATCTACGGTGACATTTCAGTTCCTTCACGGTGGACATTATCTATCATGAACATTTCATTTACAGTGACATTTCATGCCTTCACGGTGCATAAATCATGTAACTTCATTTATATCACGTGAACATTTCATTCCTTCACTCAACACGGATGGACTTTCATTCCTTCACGGTGACATTCTCAGTGCACGGGGACAGTCGGATCTGCCGTGACCTGTCATCAGTACCGGTTTCCTGTGTACATTTGCATGCACTAGGTGACCATGTCATGCCTCACGTACTTTCATTGCACTTGGGGCGGGCAGGGGCACGAGGTGTCATTCCTGTCAGCACGGGACGGGACCGCATTCATGTGGCGCATGCACGGTAGACTGGGGACCGACACGTGACATTCATTCCGTCTCACGGTGACATTGCATTCCTACGTGCATTCATCGGTGAACAGTCTGCCGCACGGACATTCAGATTTTCATTGCATGCTCACCGGGGCTTCACCAACATATTCCGACATTTTACTTCAGTATTCATCTTCACTCTGACTTAGTCCATCACGTGACAGACATGATTCATTCCTTCACGGGGACATTGCATCCTTTACAAAGGTGACATTTCATCCTGCTGGGACAATTGTCATTCCTTCCGGCATTCAGAGGTGACATTTCGCATTCTTCTTGCACCGGTACATTTCAGTCCTTCGACGTGACATTTCATGTCAGTCCGAGTGACTTTTATGGCCTTCACGGTGACTTGTCATTCTGTCGTCACGGTGATTTAACACGGTGGAGCAATTCATCAAACCGGACACGTCTTGAACAGTCCTACATGGGTTGACCATTTCATCAAAGTGACTCATCTACATGTGTGGACATACCTCACTTCATTCCTTGGACATGGTGAAGTGTAACATCCTCATATGTACATTCAGTACCTCACGTGAATTTCAAATTCTGATCACGTACATTGACGAGCGGTCAACGGTAGTGATTCAATTATTCAAAACGTCAATGAACAATTTCACAGGGATATCGTATATTTACAAGGGGTTGAACCCTATGTAAGGAAGTGTTAAACAACACATTACAACTTCAACTAAATATCTACTGAACTATTAATTGCATAAAATAGTAAGAAAAACCCCATACCAATATCCTAGTGCATTTGCCCTGCATCTACTTTCAATAAAATAAATCTGGGAAGTATAAACATTTTATAGCGATTATTATGATGCGTCGAGTTTTGGGTTCCATTCCATAGGTGCGTTTAATGTAACCATCGATACAACCCATAGTGTAAAATGAGACAAGTAGCACCACCAAACGAATAACTATCGCTTGGTTATAGAATTCTGGTGTTGTTTTAGTGTGGCCTACATTGCTCCTAACTGGGTACACAACCATCCTATTTCGGCTTATTGACGTGACATTTCAGTGTATCAGTTATTGTATGGTTCCTGGTCTGCTTGCCATGTCCTACGCTGACATTCATTCGTCCGAACATCTAAGAAGTAACGATCGGGACACTGGGAAAAACCACGGCTGTCGTGCATACTCTAATCAGGATCCGCGCGCTTCAAGGTCGGTCAATGAGGAATGATTGTTCAACTCTGTCACCGAGCCTTATAAAGATGTCATAAATGTTAAAACACATTTATTTCAAAACTCAATGTAGTTAAACCAATTCATGTTTTTATTCAATGTAGTTCCAACTAGAGGGAACTCTGTTTCTCTTTGGGCTAAAAAATAGAATGTTTTTGTATTTATAGATGTTGCCGAACATAGAAAGGGCTAATAAAGATACCAATTTTAAGATGATTATTTGAGTAGACAATCCCTATACCTAAGTGTATCAAATCTCCTTTTCCTTATGTTTTAAAATGGAACAAACCTGTCGAATATTAGTGTTTGCTACGTTGGGAGTCCAGATTAATGTCAGTTGTCGGTCAAAATAGCACTTTTAAAAAACACATCCCATGGGATCTCTTTCATCCAATTCTCGTTATATGGGAACGAAGGTTTTCTAATTGATTCTCTTCCTTCATAGTAGCCAACTGGTTCCAAAGTACCCCCCCTATCCCTGTGTCTTTATTGCGCCCCTTGTTACCATCTTCAATGGGATGTCCTAGGTCTGTGGTTCACGGGAATTTTTCCCACCCGTTTCCCTCGGAAATTAGAGAAAGCCCTGCTTATGTTCCCCATTTCCTTATTCGAATTTTACCCGTTTTTTCCTACATACAAACACCGCCCGCGTGGGACATTTGATGCAATAGATCACACACCAGTGTTCCTACTGCCTTTTTTAGTTTGATTTTATTGCCGCTACTGGGATGGGGAAACGTTTTTGCTGTATAATGGCATTGTCATGCTTGGCGATTTCCTGCGCTTGAGCCAATTGAATGAATGCCGCCCTTTATTTTCATTTCCCGGCGTGCTGGCGAAGCTGCTGTTTTAAAGAGGTGAGTCTTTTCAGCAGAACCTACCTACCCAACTAGTCGTAACCTTTATCCCAACAAACTAACTAGAACATAGACCAGACAGACAGACAACCGACAGACAGGTAGTGTAGGTAGTGTAGTAGGTAGTATGTTAAGATAGAGAGTTAGATAGATCGATATATGATAGTAGATAGATAAAGATAGATAGATGATCTATAGATAGATATCATATAGTAATAGTCAGTATAAGATAGATAGATGATCGAATAGATAGATGATAGATAGATATAGGATAGATAGATAGATTCAAAGATAGTTTTGTGCAGACGACATTCAATCTGACTCCTCCCTTAAAACTCTAATTATTCAAGGTTTTTCATTTTAACATAATAAAAAAGAGATTGATATCCACTTATTATGGAAATTTCTATCTAATAATAATCTAAACTTGTTCTTTTTAGCCCTTCTCTATGTTGGCAACATTCTATTATAAAAACAGTCATTTTAAGCCAACAAGAACAAGCTCCCTCTAGTGGACTACATTGAATATAAACACATAGTTGGTTTTAACCACTTGAGACCACCGTTGAAAGTAAAGCGTTTTTACTTTATCCATCTTTTGAGGCTGGTACCGACTGGCACAATTCTCCTCTTTGACCGACCTTTGACGCCGCTTCCTCGTAGATTAATTGCAAGACATGGCCGTGGTTTTCCCTAGATTCCGCGTCAGACGTCTTAAAAGGATTTCGGTTCGACTATTGAATAGTCACAGTATGGTTCCAAGGGCTAACCAGGATCCATACATTATACACTCATACACACGAAATGATCATGCATAAGACACGAATTATGGATGGGTGTTACACCAGCTTTATAGGCGAGGCCCACACTAACACAACACCACCAGAATCATAGAAATGCGATAGTGTTGTTCATTTGTGGGTGTGCAGGTCTCAATGGGGGGGACACTTAAATGGTGGTATCGCATGCGTTACAAAACCGCAAAAGATGGATGGAAACACAAACGCGACGGCATCTAAAATCGCTAAATGTTATATTCCCACGATTTACATTCTTATTGAAAGTTGCAGGGTCATTAAAATGTCACTATCGTGGGATAGGTGTTTCCTAGCCCTTATTTCCATTTTTTATTTCACAGAATACCATATGTTAAGTAATGTAATCACATTTTAGATCACTTGTCTTAACTGTGTAAAGTGGTGCTTTTAAAACCCTTCCTGGTCACACAGTATAGAAAGGGGTATTTCAACTCTTTTGTCAACTTTACACTCACCTGATAATGGGGCACATTGTGGAAATTGTTTTTATCATGACTAGGTTTGAAATAATATGCCAATTCATTTTAACCGATAAGGAAGAAATTGTCCTCGTGATGAAATGTCTACCGTGAATATGAAATGAAATAATGAATATCTCACTCTGAAATCATACCGAGGTGAAATGTCACGGGAGGATGAAATGTCCACCGTGAAGGATGATGTTCACGTGAGGCATTAATATGTCACCGTGCAGTGATAGAAAATTGTCTAGTGGAGGGAATGAAATGTCACCCAGTGAAAGATGAAATTGTAGGTGTGGGGAGCCAGTTGGTCGGGTCACGTGAGGAGAGGTGGGGGAAATGTCCCAGTGTGTAGGGAATGAAATTTCAGTGTGTAGGGAAGGAAATGTCACAGTGAAGGAATGAAATGTCTCTGGGTGAAATGGACATGGTTCATAATGTACACTCGTGTGAAGGATGAAATGTCTACGTGAAGGAAATGAATGGTCATGTGGTGTATGAAATGTCAGTGTGAATGACCAGTGTTAAGAACGAAATGTCACCGTAAGGAATGATAGTCACCGGGAAGGAATGGAAATGTCACCGTGATGGATTGAAATGTCACCTGAAGGAATGAACTGTCAGTGGAAGGAATATATAGTCAGTTGAGGAATGAATAATTCAGTGTTAAGGAATGCAATGTTCAGGGTGAAGGAATCAGGAATTCAGTGTTGAATGACTGAATCGGGTGTACCGTCCTGTAAGGATGATTCAGTGGGGGGGGGGGTGGGGGGTGTCAAGAATAATGTCACCGGTTGAGGAATTGTCACGAAATGTTCACCGTGAAGGAAATGAAATGTACCGTGAAGGAATGAAATGTCACCGTGAATGAAGTGAAATTCACCGTGAAATGAGTTTAAAATGAAATGCTCTGTTGAAGGAATACAAATGTCACTCTGTGAAGGAATGAATGTCCACCGTTTAAGGAAATATGAAATGTCTTGAAGATGAAAATTGTCCCGTAATGGAAGATGTCTGTGACATAAATGTTGCAAAGGAATAAAATGTCTCTGTGAAGGAATGAAAATGTCCTGTGAGAGAAAGCTCAGTGAAGGTAATGAAATGTCACGTAAGGAAAGAAATGTCACCCGTTGAAGGAATGAAATGTCTCCGTAAAGGAAATTCGTAAGAAAGTCTAATGTCAACCGAAGGAATGAAATGTCCTCTGTGAGGGAATGCAATGTCTAGTGAAGGACATGAATGTCACCTGTGGAATGACTGCTTAGGGATGAAATGTCACCGTGAAGGAATGAAATGTCAACCAGTGACATGAATCGACAATGTCACGTCATAAGGAATGGAATTCTCTGTGAAGATGATCACTCTGAAGGTTGAAATGTCCATGCGTTAGAAGAGACGGTCCACAGTGCAGGAATGAAATTCACGGTGAAGGAATATGAGAAGGAATGATGTCTCCTTATGACGAATAAATGTCCTGTGCTATGAGAAGAATGGCACAAAAAAATGTGATAATGAAAAACCACTGGAAGGAATGAAATGCTAAGACGTGTCTCTGTGTAATGAATAAATGCACCAGAAGGAAATTGAAACTCTGTGAAGGAATTAAATGTAGTCCGGTGAGGATATTAATCTCCTCTGGGAAGAATGAAATGTCACCGTGTGAGGAATGATGCAATAATTCGGAAGCCCGTGAAGGAAACTCACCTGAGATGCATGTCCTCTTGTACGGAAGGAATGATACCTGGAGGTAATGTTCTCTGTGAAGGATTAAATGGTCCCGATGAAGAATGAATGTCTCCTGTATGGAATGAACGGTCGTCTGAGTGAAATGGAAAATTAGCTGTGCAGGTGAAATGTCACTGAGGAAGAAAATGTCTCTGGAAAGGAATTGATCTTGAGATTAACTGTCTCTGAATGATGAAGTATTAAGATATGTTTGTCCCTAGATGATGTACCCTCAGGATGCCAGTGAGATGAAGTCTTGAAGAATGACTCTGATGAATGATTCTTGTAAATGTCCTGTGAAGATACTTGAAGAGGATTATGAAAAGATTCTGACGGAGAATGTCCGTAAGATATGTCTGGAAAATAATGACGTGGATATTCTGACGAAGAAATTTCTCTGTCGATGCATAGGGATTCGTGATACCTAGAACACTCACTGTTTTGATGTATTGTCCTGGAATACTGTCATTTTAACTCCTGGCACCCTGTGTTGCCCATATTTTCCCTGGTTTGTTGTACTCACAGGGCCAGTGTGTTGGGGATCTTAGTAAAGTTGTTTTTTATGGAAGTTTCGCTAACATTCCCGACCTGGTACGTCTGTTAGCAGACTAGAGAACACGCTGAGCTGACAAGTCAACCACAATCATCGTATTTATTTGGAGGTCCTAGTCCGCGATATATCGGTTTGGTAAAAACTAAATTCTTCTTGTTTCAATGCTAATGTGCCTGGTCTGGGGGATGGGTATTCCATCTTGTCTGTACTCTAAGACCCATATTCATTGCACTTCTCTCCTCTTTCAAACTGTAAAACTTCTCCCCAGACTGTCACATTCAATAGAGGCAGCACAGCAGTGTCCACGGTTTAGAACTTAATTACTCTGGGGCAAGCACTTTAAAAGGAAGCTGAAAACAGGCAATTATTGGGGTCCAGTTCATTGCTATGTTAATCAGCCCTCCAGTTCATTACCTCAGCATTAGTCCAGCCTCCAGTTTCACACTACCCTGTGTTGATCAGAAATTAGTAATATATGGGCTGCGGAACAGTACAGGCCCATTAAAGGTTACGCAACTTTGGAGCATGTGTTAATCACACTTTGGATGTTTAACATTAAGACGTAATTAATTAGACTGACATTAATCTGACTCCTCCCGTAGAAACTCTAATATTCAAGGTGTTGTTTCATTTTAAAAACATAATGAAAAAGGACGATTGATATCACTTATAGTAAGGAATTTCTATCTAAATCATACTACATGTGATTTTTTAGCCCTTCTCTATGTATGGCAACCATTCTATTAAAATACTAAACATTTCTATTTTTTAAAAGGCCCAACGCAGAAGACAACATTCCCTGCTAGTGACTACTTATAATAAACTGCATTGGTTTAACTACCAATTGAGACACCCTTTGAAAATATACAAGCGTTTTACTTTTTATTCATCTTTTCGAGGTGGTACAGACGTGGACAATTCGTTCCTCTTGACCGAACCTTCGGCGCGCGGTCCTGTAAGAGTATGCACACATCCGCCGTGTTTTTCCCCAGATGTCCGTCGTACTTCTTAGATTTCGACGAATGAATAGTCAGCAGTAGGTCTGGGCAGCTACCAGGAACCATACATAACTCGATCCACTTGAAAATGTACATCCAATAGGCCGAATTCTGGATGGTGTGGTACCCGCTTTAGGCCTGAGGCCACACTACAACACACCCAAGAACCTTACAATGCGACTAGGTTTTCATTTGTGGTGGCATTGGTCTCATTTTTACCTATGGTTTGTATCGTGCATGCGTTACATAAACCGCAACATATGGAATGGAAACACACAACGCGACGCATCTAAATCCGCTAAAAGTTTATACTTCCCACATGTACATTATACTTGAAAGTTGAGGTGCCCATTAAAATGCACTATTGGTATTTGGGATAGTGTTCCTAGCCCTTAATTCATTTGGTTTATTGCACAGAATCAACATATTTCAGTAATGTATCCACATTTTAGATTCACGTTGTTAACTGTGTAAATTGGTGTTTACACTTCCATGTCCACCCAGGTAAGAGGTATTTCAACCCTTCTGTTGTCACTTACACTCACCTGATAATGGGCACAATGTAGTGAATGTTTTATCATGACTGGTTTTGAATAAATTGCAAATTCATTTTTACCGTAAAGAATAAATGTCACCACGTGATGAATGTCACCAGTGAAGAATGAATGTCACCGTGAAGGGAATGAAATGTCACCGTGATGAAATGTCACCAGTGACGGAATGAAATGTTCACCGTTAGCGAATGAAGGTCCACCGTAAGGAATAAATGTCAGTGTGAGGGAAGTGAAATGGCACCGTGAAGGTATGAAATGTTAGTGGTGAGGTACTGAAATGTCAGCAGCGGAAGGAATGAAATGTCAGTGTGGAGGGAATGACAATGTCAGTTGAGGGAATGAAATGTCACCAGTGAAGGTGAAATGTCTCTGTGAAGGAATGAATGTCACCAGAAGGACTGAATGTCTCTGTAAAGATGAAATCAAATGAGAAAATGGTATGTGAAGGAATGAAATGGGTCAGTGTGGAAGAATGAGGTCCCATGAATGATGATTCATCTGAGGTGCACAATGTAGTCGGAAGTGAATGACATGTCACCGTGAAGGACTGAACACTGATTAGAATGTCCGAAGGAATGAAATTGCAGTGTGAAGGAATGAAATGGTCATGTGGAAAATGAATCATGAATGAATGTCAGTGTGATGAATAAATGTCACCGTGAAGGAAGAAATTTCAACCGTGACGGAAATGAAATGTCTCCGGAAGGAATGAAATGTCACCTGTGAAGGATGAATGTCACCGTAAGGAATGAAATGTCTCTGTGAACGGAATGACAATGTCACCCCGTGAGGAATCGAAATTCACGCGTGAAGGATGAAATGTTGTGTAATGGAATGAGATTTTGGGAAGGAATAAATGTTCTTGTGAAGGAAGAAATGTTACGTGAGGTGCCACTTAGTGACGGTACGGAAGGATGAAATGTCCAAGAATAAAAGTCTGTGAGGAATGAAATGTCCTCCGTGAAGGAATGAATGTCTCTGTGAAGGCATAAAATGTCTCTGTGAAGGATGAATGTCTCTGTGATGATGAAATTGTAGAATAAAATGCCTCTGTGAGATGACCTTTGAAGAATGAAATGTCCGTAGGTTAAAACTCTGTGAGTAATGAAATGTCACCCGTAAAGGAAGAAATTTGCACCCGTGAAGAGACTGAAATGTCACCGTACAGGAATGAAATGTGCTCTGTAAGGAATGAAATGTCACCTGAAGGAATGAAATGTCTCTGTGGAGGAATATTGAAATGTCACATGAAGGAATGAATAAATGGTCACCGTGATAGCAATAATGTCCTCTGTTTAAGGGATGAAATGTCTCTGTGGTAATTAATGTCACCTGTGGAAGATAAATGTCTGTGAAAGGATAAGTCTCTGTGAAGTGAAAGGTCACGTGGAAAATGGTCACTGAGTCAATGTGTCAAGTTGAAATGATGTCACACGTGAAAGGATGAAATGTCCCTGGAGTGAATGTCCTGAAATGAAATGTCCACCGTGGAAGGAATGAAAGGTCACCGTGAAGGATGAAATGTCCTGGAAGACTGAAATGTTCGAAGGAATAAATGTCAGTGTTGAAGGAATGAAATGTTAAGTGTGAGGAATGAAATGTTCGTGTGACGAAGGGTCATGTGAAGGAATGAAATGTCGAAATACATCTGAGGAAGATGCCGTGAAGGAATGATAATTCACCGTGTATAGATATTAAATGTTCACCGTGAAGGGAATGAAATGTCACCGTGACAGGAATGAAATGTCACACGTGAATGAATGAAATGTCACCAGTGAAGTGATGAATGTCTCTGTGTAAGGAATGAAATGTTCACGTGAAGGAATGAAATTCACCGCTGAAGGAATAGAATGTTTGGAAATGGAATGAAATTTTTGTGAAGGAATAAATGTCTCTGTGAAGGAATGAATGTCACCGTGAGAGAATGAAATGTCCTGGTGAAGTGAATCACGGACAATGTCAAATTCGTGAGAATAAGTGTCCTAAGAAAATGTCTCTGTGAAGAAGAATGGTGAAAAATGTCTCTGTGAAGGATGAAATGGTCTCTGTGAGAATGAAATGTCCGTAAAGGAATATTGTCCCTGAAGGAATTGCTCTGTGTAAGAGATGAAATTGTCACCGTGAAAGGAAAGAATGCATCCGTGACAGGAATGAATGTCACCGTGAGGAATGAAATGGTCTCTGTGAAGAAGAAATGCCCCTAAAGAATGTCACCTAGTGAATTCGTGAAGATGAAATGTTCTCTGGAGGAGATCCTCCGTGAAGTGAATGTCTGAGGAATGAATGTCACAGTGAAGGAATGAAAATGTCACCCGTGAAGCAATGAAATGTCCTCTGTTAAGGGATATAATCTCTGTGAATGATGAAATACCGAAGAATGTCAATCTCTGTGGAAGGCATGAAATGTCCCTGTGAAGGCATGACATGTCTCTCTGTGAAGCATGAAAGTCTCTGTGAATGCGATGAAATTCCGGTGAAGGAATTAAATGTCATCCGTTAGGAATGAATGTCACCCGTGAGTGTTCACGAGGAATGAAATGTCACCGTGAAGGAATGAATGTCCCTGTGAAGGAATGAAATGTCCCGTGATGAAGTCCTAAGGAAGAATGTCTCTGTGAAGGAATAAATGTCACTCTGTTAAGAATGAAATTCACACTGTGAAGGAAGACATGTCTCTGTAAAGGAATGCAATGTCTCTGTGAGAAAGAAAGTCACTATGATGAAATGTCTCTGTGAAGGAATTAGTCTTAAGGATTAACCTGGAAAATGTCACCGTGAGGAATGAAATGTCCCGTGAAGGAATAAATGTCGCCGTGAGGAGAAATTCTCGCCGTGAAGGGATGAAATTGTCTCTGTGAAGGAATGAAATGTCTCTGTGAAGGAATGCAATGTCAGTGTGGAAGGAATGAAATGTCTCTGTGAAGGATGAAATGTCACATAAGGATGAAATGTCTCTGTAGGAATGAACATGTCACCGTGAAGGATGAAATGTCTCTGTGAAGGAATAAATGTCGTGTAAGAATGAAATTCACCGTGAAGGAATTAGATGTTCCACCGTGACGGAATGAAATGTCTCTGTGAAGGAATGAAATGTCACCGTAAGGCAAGAAATGTCACCGTGAGGAATGGAAATGTCAACCGTAAAGAATGAAATGTCTCTGTGAAGGAATGAAACTGTCCCCCGTTGAAGGAATGAAATGTCTCTGTGAGGGATTGAAATGGTCTCTGTGAAGGAATAATTTCACCGTAAAGGAAGTAAATGTCACCGTGAGGATGAAATGTCTCTGGCAAGGAATAATTTCACCGTAAAGGAAAGAGAATGTCACCGTGAAGGAATGAAATGTCACCGTAAAGGAATGAAATGTCTCTCTGTGAAGGAATGAATGCGTCACCAGTATAGGCGGAATGAAATGTCACAAGTGAAGGAATGAAATGTCACCGTGAAGCAATAGGCTTTCGGATATGTCTCTGTGAAGTAAGGGAATGTCCCGGATAAGGAATGAAAGTCACGTGAGATAGTCTCTGTGAAGAATGAAATGTCTCTGTGAAGGAATGAAATTGTCACCGTGACGGAATGAAATGTCACCCGTGAAGAATGAAATGTCACCGTGAAGGACAGAAATGTCACCGTGAAGGAATGAAATGTCCTCTGTTAAGGAATTAAGCTCGAAAGAATGTCACCCTGTAAGGAATGACATGTCCCCGTGAAGGAATGATGGTACCGAAGGATGTCACCCGGGGGAAGGGAATGAAATGCTCTGTGAAGATTAAATGTCTCTGTGAAGGAATTTATGTCTCTTGAAGGAATGCAATGTCCTGTGAAGGATAAATGTCCCGTGTAGAGGAATGAAATGTCGCCGTGAAGGGATGAATGTCACCGTGGAAGGGATGAAATGTCTCTGTGAAGGAATGAAATTGTCTCTGTGAAGGAGAAAGTCTCTCGTGAAGGAATGTAAATGTCAGTTGAAGATGACATGGTTCTTTGAAGAATGAAATGTCACAGTGAAGGCATGACTTTCTAATGAAAATGTCTAGTGAAGGACATGAAATGTCGTTGAAAGGAATGAAATGGTCTCTGGAAGGATGAAATGTCTCTGTGAGGATGAAATGTCTCTGTGAAGGAATGAAATGTCTCGTAGGACTGATTCCGTAAGGAATGACATGTCACGTGAAGGATGAATGTCCACCCGTGAAGGACTGAACTGTCGCCGTGAAGGGATAAATGTCCCGAAGTGACAGGGAGAATGAAATTTCTCGGTGAGAGGAATGAAATGTCTTGTTGAAGGATGAAATGTCTGTGGAATATGCTCTTGAAGGACATGAAATGTCAGCAGTTAAGGAATGAAATGTCTCTGTGAAGGATGAAGAATGCACTTGTGAAGGACTGAAATGTCTCTGTGAAGAATGAAATTCCACTGTGAAGAATGAAATGTCTCTGTGAAGGAATGAAATGAAGGGTCATTGGAAGATTATGTGGTATAACTGGTCCTTCCAAACCTTCACCTGTTTTTGATGTTTTTATTGTCCTGGATTACTGGTATTTCCTGGCCACCCCTGGTTGTTGCCATTTTTCCGTGTTTTGTCCTCACAGGGCAGTGTGGGTCTGAGTAAAGTTGTTTTTGTAATGGAGTTGCTAACAGTCCCGACCTGGTAGCTGAGTCAGACTAGAGAACACGCTGAGCTGGACATAGTCACCAAATCACTCGTCTAATTTATATTTGTGGAAGATCAGTAGGTAGAGCTGGTTTTGTAAAACTAAAGTGCTTCTCTGTTTAATGCAATGTGCTATGTCTGGGGGATGGGTAGCCAGCTTGTCTGTATCTCTACTAAGCCCATATTCATGGCACTTCTCTCAGCTTCCTTCAACTTCTCCCCGAACTCACACTTAATAGAAGCAGCACACAGCAGTGTACTACAGTTTAGAATTTAATTACAGTCCTGGGCACACTTTAAAAGGAAGCTAAATGCAGATGCAATATATGGGGGGTCTCCACTATATGAAGTTACTGACCAGCTCTGTCTATGTATAACCACTATATGAAGTTACTGACCAGCTCTGTCTATGTATAACCACTATATGAAGTTACTGACCAGCTCTGTCTATGTATAACCACTATATGAAGTTACTGACCAGCTCTGTCTATGTATAACCACTATAGGAAGTTACTGACCAGCTCTGTCTATGTATAACCACTATATGAAGTTACTGACCAGCTCTGTCTATGTATAACCACTATATGAAGTTACTGCACTTTTCTTGTTACTATTATAGCACTTGTGATTGGCTATAGAGCTTCGCAAACCGCCACAAACTATTGCGGGGCCTTTAGTGCTTTTCTCCTAAAGGACTCAAAGTGCGTATGTTAGTGTTAGTTAGTGTTGGTAAATTGTAATGTAACTGTTAGTTTATGTTAGTAGATGTTAGTTAAAGGACAAGTACACACGAAAAATATTGACAATGTTTACCTATAATACAAAATTTGAAAGCTCTTTTTTCCTAAACGACTCATAACGCATATTTTTTTATTGTTAGTCAATGTTAGTATTAGTAAATGTAACTGTTATTTAATGTTAGTAAATGTTAAAGGACAAGTACACACGAAAAATATTTACATGATTATTTTTTATTTATTATTAATATTTTTCATTATTATTATTATTATTTACTTTATGTATACATTTGCAGATGAGGGGTCTGTTTCCAGCAGTGAGAAAGACAAACAAAAAACAGGACATCTAGATAAAAAGTCTAACACAGTTAAAAGGACTTTTGGGTCTGAAGATGTGTGAATACAGGGGTGGGTAACTACAAGAGCTAAACCACCACACTGAAATCCACACACAGAAAGCTCAAAAAACTCTCTCCAACTCCTACACTGTCAGGTCACTAAACTCACTACAACACTGACAAAATGGCGCTAGTCGCACTGCCTTTTATACCCAGGGGGCTGGCAATGCTCAAATTAGCTGCCATTGGTTGATTTTGGACATGTGGGTATTTTTTTAAAATTCGATAATTCTCAAAACCACGAGCATCGAACGTTCGAACATCCCATAATTATCGAAAGTCCGGAAAATATCAAAAGTCTGAGAAATCCGGGTCCGGGATAGTTCAAGAAGTCCGGGATAGTTCGAGAAGTCCAGGTCCGGGATAGTTCAAGAAGTCCGGGATAGTTCGAGAAGTCCAGGTCCGGGATAGTTCAAGAAGTCCGGGTCCGGGATAGTTCAAGAAGTCCGGGTCCAGGATAGTTCGAGAAGTCCGGGATAGTTCGAGAAGTCCAGGTCCGGGATAGTTCAAGAAGTCCGGGTCCGGGATAGTTCGAGAAGTCCGGGTCCAGGATAGTTCGAGAAGTCCGGGATAGTTCGAGAAGTCCGGGTCCGGGATAGTTCAAGAAGTCCGGGTCCGGGATAGTTCAAGAAGTCTGGGATAGTTCAAGAAGTCCGGGTCCGGGATAGTTCAAGAAGTCCGGGATAGTTCGAGAAGTCCAGGTCCGGGATAGTTCAAGAACTCCGGGATAGTTCGAGAAGTCCGGGTCCGGGATAGTTCGAGAAGTCCTGATACAAACATGGAAAATCATTCTGATCCTTTATAGATCGGCAAGTCAGACCAAATTAAGATAAGTTCATAAATGACTTGTGAGCTATCTGTTGTATTCAGTTAGATCAACTGGACTTGAAGTTTAGTTCATGAACTAAACTTTAAGTCCAGTTGATCTAATTGAATACAACAGATATACCATGACCTGGATGAATCAGAACCTTCACAAGCTGACTTGTGGGCGTTTCCAAAGAGGTCTCCAGACCATTATGTCAAAAACACATTTATCTATAAAAAAAGTCTCCTTCTAGGGAACACTTAAAGGACAACTAAAGCCTTAGAACAACACTGAACCAGAAAGCTGAGTATTACTCTATTATACTTCTATCCAGCTACATGGATAATTGTGTCCTGTAAACATTACTCACCCAGTGGGTGGATCTGCCGGTGATTCTCCTTTATCACTTCCCTGTAAAGGGTCTCGTTTCCCTTTAAATACTCCCACTCCTCCATGGAGAAATAGATGGAAATATCTTTTCTATGTTTATAATGTATGCCAGTGTGCAGATAATATGATATTGTATGGGGCCTAGGAATGTGCATTGATTATCTTTTCTATGTTTATATATATAGATATACTGTATATACAGATAATATGATATTGTATGGGGCCCAGGAATGTGCATTGATTATCTTTTCTATGTTTATAATGTATGCCAGTGTGCAGATAATATGATATTGTATGGGGCCCATACAATATCATGTATTACTCTATTATACTTCTATCCAGCTACATGGATAATTGTGTCATGTAAACATTACTCACCTAGTGGGTGGATCTGCCGGTGATTCTCCTTTATCACTTCCCTGTAAAG